>PYWC01000007.1:2849124-2970756 GCA_003182015.1 Tuber magnatum
TAAACACAAAAGGAGTCATCCACACCACATCACCAGCCTACAACCCTGAATCAAACGGAGTCGCAGAAAGGCTAAATCGGACCCTTACAACAATGGTACGATGCATGATGCCACCTGAAAGAAAATAATTGTAGAGAGAGGCCTATTCCACAGCGGCTTACCTCTACAATCGACGGTGGCATTCATCAATAAAAACAAGACCTTTCGAGCAACTATATAAAACGAAACCCACGATTGGGTACCTCCATCCCTGGTTCGCCGACGTCGTGGTATACATCCCAGCTGAGAAGCGAGAAAAGTTTGACCAGACAGCAGAAGAAGGTCACCTAGTCGGATACACTTCCAGTCAGACGATTTACCATGTTTACATACCTAAAAGACACACTGTGATCGAAGCAAGGGATGTGAAATTTGGAAAGAAAAAAGGGGTAGCGTTTGAATATCTTCAACGAACAACACCAAGAGAAGAAGAGGAAAAGTCGGATAAGTGCAGTGAATCGTAACGTACCGATGAGGAAGGGTCATATACCCGAGTAAGACCGACAACACCAGCACCACCTCCGACTACCTCTATGCCTGGCGAATTCCAGTCAACACCTATTCCTCCTCATTATACCTCCTCCTCGGAACCTCCAGCACCCTGTCGTTTCACTCGTGAACGCACTCAGACACAGAAATCACGAGAAGAAGAAAAACTTGAGATGGAAAAGAAGATACGGTCTCTGCAACGTCAAATAAAAGGAAACGAACAGGATTGTAAGCTGGAAGGCCTGACCGTGGACGAGATACAACTTCTCCAGGAAAGAAGAGAGGAACTTGATGAACAGCTTCGAAATGAAGAAGGGAATCTTCAAAGATATACAGTTGTTGGTCTCATGTATCACATACAGGACCCCAATACGTATGGAGAGTCCATGGAATCGTAGGAGAGAAATGCATGGTAGAAAGCTAGGGACGAAGAGATGAAGGTACTGAGAAAACGTGAAGTAGCAGTGGAAGTGGAAAAACCAAGTGGACAAAAGGTATTAACAGGACGATGGGTTTATAAGGCCAAGGTCAAAAAGGATGGAACTATCGAATGTCGGAAAGCACGATACTGCGCAAAAGGTTTCAACCAAGCCCCAGGCGAAGACTGTGAAGAGGTTTATGCCCCGGTTGCTCGGTTAGAATCACTAAGACTCTGGCTGGCAGTAGCTGGCAAACGTGGTTATAAGTTCCGACAGATCGACATCAAGAGCGCCTTCCTATATGGCAACATAGACATGGAAACCTACCTGGAGCTCCCGGAAGGGTATCACGAACCAGGCAAGGTCTGGAAGGTTAAGAAAGCTATCTACACACTTAAGCAATCCCCAAGACTATGGTACCAACGNTGTGTATCAACCGATAGCACACGAAACACTACAAGTATTAAACGATACTGTGAAACGAAACATAAAATCCTAGTAACCCGTACTGGTTACATATGACTCTTAAAGATATATCTTGTTCACCAGGTCTACTCCACTATCACAAGTGCAACTGACACATATACAAATATTCTCTCGTTATGAGCCCGAGTTTGTGAGATCTTCCGCAAACCTGAACATCATATACCACACGGCCATAACAGCACTCCTAAGCGAGCCTATACTGTTAATCCTCCTCTCAAACACCTCCTTCAACAAAAACCAACCTGGCCCGCCAGTACTTTGATGCACTAGACTGGTGGACGTGTCCTTACTGCAACAAAAAACGCCCTCCTTCACCTGATTATCTTCTCCCTTCCTGTTGTGAAAAGTACTATGACGATCTACGCCGTGACGCAATCAGGAACCTACGCGAGATAAATAGTTCGCGATTTTGGTCACAAAGAAACTGACCCCTTCCACAAAACAGACGATCAGAACCGACAGTAACCGGAAAGGTATCACGACTAAGCAATATGCCGAACGATACCAAAACTGTCTTCAAGCTATTTGTAACCGACTACCCAAAACTACATGGACAAGTGAACTACCTGACTTGGGCGCAAGCCTGGCTGGTTGCCTTCGAAGTCCTTGGTCTGTCAGACATAGTACATGGAAGGGAGAAGAAGCCTGAGATCCCTACGATGGGAGCATCAGAAGATGCTACAAAAGTCACGACGTGGAAGAAAAAGGAAACTAAAGCAAGATTCTACCTCTACCAAGCAGTAAACTCCATCTACCATGCCAACATCTCTGCCAAAAGTTCAGCAGCAGAGGTCTGGCAGCTGTTCAAAGACCGATTCGACAAAGAAACTCCCGCTACCAACATGATGCTACTTGAAGTCATCTGGAAAATGAAACTTGTCTCCTCCCAATCCATCTCCGACGATGCCACAAAGTTTGAAACTGCATGGAACCGTCTTGGCCAATGATGTTCACCAGCTGATGAGGAAACAAGCAACGAATTCCGAACCGCGATGCGAGCATGGACACAAGTAGAAGAAGTCAAGGGCACTGTCTTCATGCTATCAATCAATGAGTTGCACCCTAATCTATGCGATGTCTTGTCGGCAAGAAAGACAACCAGATACATGAACGTTCGGGATTACTTTCTAAGCATGGCAGCAGAAAAAGAAGAAGGTAAAGAGGAGGAAAAGGTACTGTCGGTATCTTACAAGAACAAGAAACAGATGTATTGCACATGGTGTGCAGCAAGAGGTGGGAAAAGCGATACCTACAATACTAACAAATGTCGAGGTCTCTCGAGGGAAAAAGCCAAAAAGAAGAAACGGGACAACAAGCCAAACACCGCAGTTGTTACCGACGCTACAGTTACGGTTCTGATGGCGAAGGCCAAGGAACCTCCTGCACCAGAGGAAGAGGTTATCAGTACGACAATCGGGGAAGTCTCCACAGAATGGTTAGGTGATTCTGGGGCATCGAACCACATATCTCCCAATTCAGGTGACTCCCAAAGTCTTATGCCTTCCTCCGAAAAGATAGTAACAGTAGACGGTAGAATTCACCAGGCAACTTCATCCGGAGATGTTTACCTCCACGTGTGCCTGTTGGATGGAACCAAACATACAGTCATCCTCAAACGAGCACTGTATATACCCACGTTTCGATACTCATTGGTATCTGAATCCCAATTGGACGATGTTGGAGTAAAGGTCACGTTAGAAAAAGGAAGAAGGATGTTTGAGAAGGAAAGGAGGATTTTCACGGTTGCGGAGAAGAAAAGTGGGTTGTGGTATGTTAGGATGAGTAATGAGAAGTCTTTTGTTTCTGTTTACGAAGAATGGCACAAAGCCCTTGGACATCTGAGTGTGATTAAGGATTGTTACAAGGACGCCACCCCTATCGCTCCTCCATCAGACTTTCATTGTGCGACATGCAATCTGAACAAAACCACGCATGTAAAGCCAAAGTCAAAGGACATCGAAACCAAGTCAGCTTTCGACAAAGTCCATTCCGATCTTAGTGGACAAATGTCCACATCTACACTGGGAAAAAATCTCTACTACATGACGTTTATAGTTGATTATACCAGGTATTGTTGGATTTACCTACTAAAGACAAAGGATGGAGCAGAAGTTGCCATAAAACACTTCTAGGAAATGGTACTTACTCAATTCGGTAAACGAGTCAAGCAATTGCATAGCGAGCAAGGAACCGAATACCTTAACCGGAAAGTGTCTGAATTCTTAAACACAAAAGGAGTCATCCACACCACATCACCAGCCTACAACCCTGAATCAAACGGAGTCGCAGAAAGGCTAAATCGGACCCTTACAACAATGGTACGATGCATGATGCCACCTGAACGAAAATCATTGTGGGGAGAGGCCTATTCCACAGCGGCTTACCTCTACAATCGACAGTGGCATTCATCAATAAAAACAACACCTTTCGAGCAACTATATAAAACGAAACCCACGATTAGTCACCTCCATCCCTGGTTCGCCGATGTCATGGTACATATCCCAGCTGAGAAGCGAGGAAAGTTTGACCAGACAGCAGAAGAAGGTCACCTAGTCGGATACACTTCCAGTCCGACGATTTACCGTGTTTACATACCTAAACGGCACACTGTGATCGAAGCAAGGGATGTGAAATTTGGAAAGACAAAAGGGGTATCGTTTGAATATCTTCAACGAACAATAGAAAGAGAAGAAAAGGAAATGTCGGATCAATCTAGTGAATCGGAACGTACCGATGAGGATGGGTCATCTACCCCAGTAAGACCGACAACACCAGTACCACCTCCGACTACCTCTATGCCTGGCGAATTCCAGTCAACACCTATTCCTCCTCCCGATACCTCCTCCTCGGAACCTCCAGCACCCCGTCGTTCTACTCGAGAACGCACTCAGACACAGAAAGCACGAGACGAAGAAAAACTTCAGATAGAAAAGAAGATACGGTCTCTGCAACGTCAAATAAAAGGAAACGAACGGGATTGTAAGCTGGAAGGCCTAACCGAGGACGAGATGCAACTTCTCCAGGAAAGAAGAGAGGAACTTGATGAACAGCTTCGGAATGAAGAAGGGAATCTTCAAAGATATACAGTTGTTGGTCTCATGTATCACATACCAGACCCCAATACGTATAGAGAGGCCATGGAATCGCAGGAGAGAAATGAATGGCAGAAAGCCATGGACGAAGAGATGAAGGTACTGAGAAAACGAGAAGTAGGAGTGGAAGTGGAAAAACCAAGTGGAAAAAAGGTATTAACAGGACGATGGGTTTATAAGGCCAAAGTCAAAAAGGATGGCACTATCGAACGTCGGAAAGCACGATACTGCGCAAAAGGTTTCAACCAAGCCCCAGGCGAAGACTATGAAGAAGTTTATGCCCCGGTTGCTCGGTTAGAATCCCTAAGACTCCTGCTGGCAGTAGCTGTCAAACGTGGTTATAAGTTCCGACAGATCGACATCAAGAGCGCCTTCCTATATGGCAATATAGACATGGAAACCTACCTGGAGCTCCCGGAAGGATATCGCGAACCAGGCAAGGTCAGGAAGCTTAAGAAAGCCATCTATGGACTTAAGCAATCCCCAAGACTATGGTACCAACGACTAACCAAAACCCTCGAAACCATGAACCTTAAAGTTACCGACTTCGACCCATGTATTCTTGTTGCAAAAAACCTCTTTTGTTGCATTTACGTTGACGATATTCTAATAGCCGGAAAATCCTCACTAGTCGATACATGTATTGACAAAATACAATCCCATTTTCAATGTACGGACTCTGGACAAGCATCACTACTGTTAGGCATGCAGATCGAAATCTCAAAAGACAATCTCAAAATCTACCAGGAACGGTATATTACTGAGATCCTCGAACGATTTGACCTAAGCGAAGCCAAACCAGTTGCCACTCCTATTGAAGTCCATACTACACTTATGAAAGCAAAAGACGATGATCAACTATGCGATCAACGACAATACCAGTCCATCATTGGATCGCTGATGTACGCCGCTGTCGCTACAAGACCTGACATCGCACATGCCACTGCTTTCCTCAGCCAATTCTCCTCAAAACCCACCACCACACATCTTACCGCCGCAAAAAGGGTACTTAGGTATCTAAAAGGAACCAAGACCAAGGGATTACGATACAACTGAGACAACAAGGAGCAACCATTGAAGATCTTTACTGATGCTTCATTCGCCTCAAATCTCGAAGACAGAAAATCGTTTACCGGTCTGATCGTACAAGTTTACGGAAGTACCGTAATATGGCGATCAAAGAAACAAAAAACCGTAGCAACATCTACAACAGAAGCCGAATACGTCGCACTCGCATTTGCCGCTAGACAGAGCGTCTGGCTTAGCCGAGGAATGTCACATATGGGAATTGAGACTGTACCGATCCTATACTGTGACAACACAGCAGCCATCAAGCTTACCGAAAACGCGGGCGTTTCCGACCGAACGAAACATATCGACGTTCAGCACCACTACACTAGAGAGCTACGGGAAGCGGGGAAGATAGATGTGATAGCAGTTGGAACCGAGGACAACTTGGCTGATATATGTACAAAGGGATTAGTTAAGGTGACATTTGAAGGGTTTTCTAATAGGCTGGGAATGGAACCGTAGGGGAAGTGTTCAAAATACGGTATCTCATTCCTGTACGGTGGTGTGACTGTGTCGGTCATGTGACACAGTCACATGACCAGTTGTTATGCTAGAAGATTCTAGCAGGGTATATAGATTTCCTTGGTATGAGTCAGTGTTCGCCTAACCATAGAAGGGTATAAATAGGGGTGTATTTTTCCTTTCTGTTAGAAGAGCACGCAACCTTGGATTAATCTATGAGTCTTAAAGATATATCTTGTTCACCAGGTCTACTCCACTATCACAAGTGCAAGTGACTTAGATACAAATATTCTCATATATCGAATAGAGTCATCTTTCCCAGGACTTATTAGTACAACCACTTGTCCCCTGGGCAGATGCCTTTCTACTTCATCACTGACGTGTAGTCTACCATTCGTGACCACCGGAGTTGGGGGAGACATTTTGGTTCTATCCCCGAGTGTGAGGGGGACTTTCGATCTGCCGCGGCGCATCTGTCCGTGGCGTTGAGACAGAGAAATGTCTCGTGGGGGGACGGGAGGCTCCCCGGCAACTTCGGGGTGTCAGCAAGTTGCGGTCTCCGACGTCCCATGACTTTTTTGTTTCCCGAACGCATCTTTTGTTTCTCCGGGAATTTGCCCAAAAGCACCGACAATCTGTCTGCAGTGCACCCAACATGCTCGCCGCTGACTTCTCCTTTTGCGCTGCAAAGCTGAAATAGAAACATGCCACCGCAATAGCTTCTTTCCCGGTCTCAATGTATCAGTTGTTATTACTATTATCTGACCTGGTGGTGTTAAAGGAGTTATTATTTCATAAACAGGATTAGGAAGGAACTGGGTGACATTTTTTCTGTTATTTGCAGGAATACTGTCGTGGACAAACTGATGAGGTATGCTAGTCATAGGTGGTCCCCCACTCTAGAGAGCCAAAGAAAAGCGGGATTTATCACCTTTCCTCAGCCTGGCATCATATGATAGATCACTATCCTCACAATCACGGGAGCTATAGGGAATAGAGAGAGCCAGAGACAAGGCTTGGCAGGCATGCACGTATGTCTCCTTATATCAGTCGCTTCGTAGCCAGGAAACTCAAGTCATTCCTGTTGACTATGTATGGAGACACGGATACTCGCACTTAGGTCATGTAGTAGGGTTTGACTTAGCTGGGTTCAGGGCATCCCTTTTCAGGTGCTTGGCACATATGTTTTCCTCTTTAGCTAGTTCTTTCCTCTCTGTTTTCTTAGGATCAACAATCATCTCTCCTTCTCCACCATCCACGGTCCAACAATTCTGTCCACTCACACCAGCCGCAACAGACGCAGACCCCCTATCAACCCGCCCTCTACAGCATTCTGACAAGCCGAGAGCAGAAAAATGTCTATACATACAGGCTCTATTCCCGAGTTCCCTCATAATCAGGATTCCCTGGAATATAATAACCCCTTTGACAACACCGGGTCCATTAATAGTGGTAACATTCACCTCGGAAACCACAACAATCTTAACGCAAATAATTGCCCTGGAAATGGCTCGGACAGCATTGCGGTTACCGACAGTGGGGCAGTGATCGGGTGGGCAGCGGAGAATGTACCGGAGACGGCGGTGCAGCAACTGCAAAGGCGGGAAGATATCGAACCGGATAGGGCGGACAATCATAACTACACACCACTCTCTTGGGCTGCAGAGGGTGGGCATGAGGCAGTAGTAAAGCTGTTACTAGAGTTGGGAGATGCCAACCCCAATATCCCTGATAATGCTAGCCGAACGCCAATCTCATGGGCTGCCGAGAATGGGCACGAGGCAGTAGTGAAGCTGTTACTGGGGTGTGGAGATATCAACCCCGATAGGCCGGACGACCTCGGCCAGACACCGATCTGGTTGGCGGCTGAGAATGGGCACCAGGATGTGGTGAAACTGTTATTGGAAAGAGGAGACATTAACCCTGATAGGCCGGACTACGTGGGGTCGACACCAATATCGCGGGCTGCCGCAAACGGACTCGAGGCAGTCGTGAAAATATTGCTGGAACGGGAAGACATCAACCCTGATAGGCCGGATAACAGTGGCTTTTCACCACTCATGTTAGCCGCCATGAGCGGACAAGCCGAGGTGGTGAAGCTGCTATTAAGAAGAGAAGATGTCAACCCTAATAGGGCAACCTACTACGGCTCATCCCCAATTCTGTTGGCTGCTGGGGACGGACATGAGGCGGTCGTAAAACTGTTACTGGGGCGGGAAGACGTAAACCCCGATGCGCCAGACATCTACGGCCGGACACCAATCTCTGTGGCCGCTGAGAATGGGCAGGAGGCGGTGGTGAAGCTGCTACTGGGGCGGGAAGACATCAACCCCAATGCACCGGACGTCTGGGGCCAGACGCCAATCTCATCGGCCTCTAAGAATGGACATGAAGCAGTGGTGAAGTTGTTATCGCGATGGAATGAGATCAATCACACAAAGCCAGACATTGGGACCCTTGCTGCGCTCTCGGTGCCTGTTATTTCGGCGGATGAGCCGTTGGTGGGTTAACAAAAGTCCCAAAAGTCTTACCACCACCACTAACTAATCCCGCAGTCATATTATGCTTCCCTCCAACATGCAGGCTCCCCGCTTCAACCTTCATAGAGGTATAGTAGATACATTTCAGCACCGGTACCACCCCCTCAATCTTTTGCGCAACCCTTCCAGAGTCTGATACTTTCTCCCAGATATCAGTGTTGATTCTTCCCCTCTACCCTTTCTTTGGGAGCCTAGGCCTCACCATATTGTGAGTGTGATTTCTGATAGCATAATCTCAATAGCAGGATATGGAGAATTAAGTATTACGGGGAGGGATTGACGTATGGGGGAGTTCATATGTTTGTGCAAGGGTAGCCGGTCTGGACCGTTTTTTGTTTGTGACTTTTATGTGTGTTGCTGCAGGGGCCAGCCCTGTTAGCGACAGTTGTCTCTCTTTTTCTGTATCAAGTTTCCTTTCCAAGCTCCTGAAAGGAGACAATAACAAAGTCCTCTCTCTGCGCCTTCGTCTTCATCGATATTGTGACTTTCTCTTCTGCCGCCCAATATTCCGCTACCACGTCACAAGCCCGGAATTGGCAGGAGAGAAGTGGACCATTGCTGGCCTCCTTCTTGGCCCGGGGAAGTAAACATTACTGAACACAAGAATTTTGTTTCTCTATCTCATAAAGTATTTTTCAACTCTGCTACTACAACACCACCGGGATAAATAAACAAAACAGTTATCTATGCTTGGAATATGTTCTCTGAAACTGAATAGAATAAATTACAAAATACAGTTGATATTACTGAACTTCATGAAGCTTGCTTTAGTTTTGGATATGTTGCTATGGGGCTAGAAAGATGTTACATGTCAGAAGTTGGTAATACAGAAGTTGGTTTTGGTTTTAAGGAGTGTATGAGAGAAGGATGCAGGTCAGGAATTGTATTTGTTTGAGAGAATGTTTGGAACTAGTGTTGATTGCTGGAGGTTGGAAAAGTCTTTTCATTTAGCTTCTATTATGCTGAGACTAGTCACCGGAGAACTTGAGTGGTACTGAGAGGAAGTTGAGTAGTACTGTTTGATATACTAGGAAATGTTGTTAGATGTTAGAACCATAGAGGTGATAGCAGAACTGACAAACAAAAATACACGAGAGAGAAGTGGAAGATATTTTTCTTATGTACTATAGAAAGTTGTATACATATAGGACACCTCTAGCAGAAGAGAAAAACTAAGGACCACAGGAAACTCTCATTAGAATATTACCTAAAAATAAGAGGAATGACCCTGTGTGTATGTATGTAGAAATAGAGAGGTAAGGAGAAATATACAATAGCTTAAGAAAAGCCAGCCCCAGATACTAAATATTACAACAAGAAGAAAAATCAGAAGTAGTATCAGGCCTAGAGCAGAAGGGCCCAGAAGGGAACTGGTTCACTTTATTTAGTAATGACAGATACAGTTGTATGGAGGTAGTGTAAGCCTATTAGTCTATGCTAGTTATGGTAGAAATATGGTGAAGGGTCAAGAGCAAGTGTGCAATATTTACCACCTATAGTGTCAACCAAAGTGAGAGCCTATCAGCTAAAGTGTAAATTTACTATCTATTTACCCAGAGGTATAGGAGGGATGGTTGTAGAAGACTAGACTCTATATCTATTTTCACATACAAAATGTGACAATTTGTTTGCAACGCCAGGCATAAAACCTCCCAAATATCGTAACTCTTACACATAAAGTACCAAACACTAGTATCAATATGCATAAAGGATAATAAGTGTGATACTATAAAAATTAATAAGAACAGAAGCAATTTGTTAATTGTTAGATTACTCTACATAAACCTGAAACTCTGCAATTGGTCAATAAGATAAATACTTTCAAGTTGTATATACATGCTTCCTGAAGTTGTCAGAACTATATACTATGTTATTTCAGTTTGCATCTATCACATACAGGGTTTGCTGGCAATATTTCCAAATCAGCTTATTGGAAATTTGTTCTAATGCTACCAGCACTACATGACCTGAAGGGGAAATGCAGTATTCACAGTTTGATTTTACAAATTTACAAGTTAAGGTTTTGTACCTTTGGTGTAAGGGTTATAACATTTGGCAGGTGTTACGCTTGGTATTGCAGCCAAACTGTCACATTTTTTGTTTGAAAATGGGCGTGGAGTCTCGGCTTCCGAAGCCTTATAGAGAGTAAAATATAAAACTGCAGAATATGATACTAGTTTATAGATGTCAGGTGACCGAGTATGGGTAGGGAGTGTTTAGCGGTTGCCAGTAACTACAGGAGTTATGGTATTAATCTATCATACTTTCTAAGATGGGCTAAGTCCCAATTTTACCTATGATACCATGAGAACACAATATCATACTCTTGGGTAAGCTATGGTATCATACCCGCAATGTGACTTGGTTGTGTTATCAAGAGCAGCCCACTTCCCGCCCCTCCTGTAGGGATCCTTTGTTTTAAGCTGTATTGGGGCCCGGGACATATTGAACCGACATACAGATATCTATCCTATAGTAGTGTTATTTCCCTTTCGCCTTTTTTCTCCTTCCCGATTAGTACTTCGTTAGACCCTTCCCTATACTACCTAGGACCCGAGCCTCATATCGCTACGGACAAACTATTATGTCTCGACCGTACTCCAGCCTCCACCAGACCTTTTCGTCTCTCAGTCCCATGTTTGTTTGATCCAGCTGTCGGTATACAAGTTAAAGGCATTCCTTCCAGGAACTATTCCGGAAGGATGGCTATTCCTCGTACGCTGCAGAGCTAGCCATCTGGTTATCAATGACAAAAACCGTCCTCGCATCGAATGAAGGAAATATTCCGCTTCAAGCTTCACAGGGCTGTTCTGTCTAACCTCAACAGATACCATGCAAGAGATCTTGATCTTGCTGTACGCTACCCGACCCACCGGTATGTATTGTGCGCGGGACCGAAAGTAGTGCCGACCAACTGCGATGCCATTTCGTCAGGGCCCGATTCACCCATTGTACCGAACCCCTTCTGATCTGCATTATTGTCACTTACTCCTAAGTTAATAGAGACTGCTATCGTGAACTGTGTGAGAACACATGACTTTAAAGTGAGATCCAAATTTCCTTTCACCGCTACTTGCATCGGCGTTCAAGTACCGGAAAGTACTAGTATCCGTCTCCCCATCTCCCGGTGAGTCTCATCTCACCTGTGGTCACCTCCCCTCACTCTGTAAAAACAAATATTCCGAGAGTTATCCATCACAGATCGGCGGCCCCCATCCTCCAATCCCTCACCAAATGTGCCCTAGTATCAAGAAAGTGCCGGGGACTCATATTCTATCCCTTGAGAATCAATAATACAATAGCAGTGTATCCTCTATTGAGGAACTTAGGTTTGAAAATAGATTTAGGAGCAATGCTCAAACGGAGGAATGCACTCCAACCTGAAGCGGTGGGTCATCGATCTCCATTCAGACATGCATTAACTCCCTTCATCGGTTATTGGAATTGATTTCCCACATTCATGAGAGAAACAGATTTGTGTGGCTTCCATCACTTCATATCATAAGATTAACGGATTCCCAGCAACCTCAACGAACCCTCGGGTTAACCTTCTAAACCGGCAAGCCCCACAACCCTTTTGAACCGGACACAAGTATCCCAATCACCATGCTCAGTCCCACAGTTGGGTAGCCCATCCGCACATCTCAGCAGTGCCGAGCCCCTCACGTTATGACTTCCTACCCGCCGCCCGAAACCCCGCTTCACGCGATCCTTCTGTCCGGCGCTTTGGGGTCGCCTCTGCAAAACCTTCCATGGATGAAATACTGGCCTATAGGTCGTATCTGCCAAGTTACTGTACCATGCAGCACCGATCCCTGGAGCGCTATGTAAATAACGGCACGGCCCCTACTCGCCAATCCACAATCACCTGGAGTAAGAAAACATAATCCGGGGTCAAAACTCTTACCGCCGGACACAGTGCGACGGAACGATGGGTGCTCAAAGAAACAGAATTAAGTACAGCGTGGGCAGTACTGGTCCGCCAGCACAACGAGAGATTTCTTCAGTGTGAGCAGCATCTCCCGGGGGTCTTGCTATGTCCTGCTATCCTATAGGTGGGTTAGGGGAAAAATAGTGTGATTCATTGCTGACTTTATCCCAAAGGGTGAGGGTCTGGTTTATCAATTTTGCTCCGCTGACGAAGGAGAGCGCGGTTGGTAAATCATTAGTAAGAATAGACAGCGCAGCATAGTATCTGGGAGTTTTCGGTAACTCGGTAGGGTGAAGGTCATTGGAATGCAGCAATGCCAGCTTTCCAACCTTGAAAAGAACGTTGCCCTGACACCAACATCGACGGAGTTACAGCAAGCTTTGAAAGTGGTGTTTGTGGTAGTGATAGGCTGAATTTGACACGAGATATCTTGGGCATTCCTGGCATACAGCAGCTCATACTCAGTGCTCTGGTAAGTCTTGCAGCCAGCTGTCAAATGGTGTAAGGACCCTCCCATGAATACTAATATCTGTGAAGTCACTGACCATTATGAATCTGGACGTTTGCTAGTTATGGACAGACACTAATTTGCTATCAGATACTACGCGTGTCTCTTCCAAACCGTGGTGCATACTTGACGCCCTGGTCTCAGATGATGCCAGCTATGTAATGGTGTAAACCATGCCCCACTAATACTAATATCCATAGAGTTACAGCCTGTTATGAAGGTAGACCTCTGGTAGTAATAGGTCGAAGCTAAATCTAATAGCAGAGGTCTCGGTCATCCTCGGCACTGAAAAGCCTGTACTCAGTGTCCTACTTCTGCTCAATACCAATGATAGAGGGGTGTTGTTATGGATTCCCACTACTCATTGTATTCATGACTGGTAATGACCTTCTTCCTCCTCTGAACTGCGCTGCACTGTGTCCCAGAGCTCCTCAAGTTGCTGGCCCTATCTTGGTATTCTCACGTAAGAATTGGTTTCTCACCAGTGCCAAGGGTATCCCTTTTTATATTGCTAACTTGATCCACATAGCAGGTAGGTTCTTGACTCTATGTCTTGCCTGAGTAGTGGAAAGGTTTGGAGCCTAAAGATTTTTGTATTGTAAAGAGCATAAAGTAGCAGATAGACAACAATGGTAGATGGTTGGGTGAAGAGCTAACCCATCTGTGAAAACCCGGCCTTTATATAGGCCTCTTCATGCAACCGTAACCCTGCCCTAATCCTCAACCAAGGTCAGTTGTGAAATCATTCATAACATCCTATGGCTCAACCAAGTCATGTGCGCAAAACATAAAATATCCCATAATCTCTAAATGAAGTCATGTGCAAAAACATAAATCAAAGGAAATATAACTAGAGGGCATAAACAAACCACATGACCTGCTAACAAGATCATGCCAGAAACATAAATGAGTCTTCCTTGCCAGGAAGCCTTGGCAGCCAGCCCAGACTTTCCATATAACAGCAACCGTGCATCATGTGCGAAATGCAATCAAACACAAATGAGACCTGTGACCTACTAATGAGGTCATATGTGTGGAAACATAACCTAGCTCTATGACCTCTAAATGGGGTTATGCGTGAAACCTGTTCCTTTCTTCTGTCACCTGGCTATCTCTCCTCTGGCGAGATCGTGACACTACGTTTACCTTTTTGTTTGTGCACTGGTTGCTGGGTGCACCACAGTCAAAACATGCAGCTTCACTTGAAACAAGTGCATTACACTCATCCAGAATGTGCATGTGAACTG
Organism: Tuber magnatum; assembly: GCA_003182015.1. Classification (NCBI taxonomy): domain Eukaryota; kingdom Fungi; phylum Ascomycota; class Pezizomycetes; order Pezizales; family Tuberaceae; genus Tuber; species Tuber magnatum. The sequence continues at coordinate 2,863,409 of PYWC01000007.1, forward strand.
GCGATCTACGTAGCAGATGACTGACTCTGGGCATCCCTGAAACCACCAAACACCCCTCAGGAATCCCAAGTCACACTCCATGGTCTGTCACTCAGGGCTCAGAGGTAGGCAATATGCCATTTTCGAGAATCTGTCCACAATTACACGGATTTTGGTATACCCGTTTGACTCTGGCAGAGCCACAATGAAGTCGCTTGGGATTAGCATCCAACCCCAGATAGGGATATCAGTAGGTGCCCGTGAACCAAGCTTCTGGTACCTAATACGCTTGTTGCTTCAGCACCTATTACAGATTCACACGTAGTCAGTCATCTGCTCATCCATCTTAGGGCAGTAGAAGTTAGCCCTAACCCTACCGATGGACCTGTAGGTGTGAAACGGCCTGATGTAACGGGGGCACCTCTAGGAAGTTGTATCCCAAGGTTGTTACTGCACCGAACCTGTTCAAACTTATCACCAAAAGTTCACACAGATGTAAGAGTAAAGTATGGTGAAACTTAATATCTTTAAGCCTGACGCTTCGCTCAATTAAGGTCCTGAGAGGATTGATTGTTGGAGTACAAAAGTTCTCGCATAGACTTTCTGCTAGTTTTATCCTATGCCAGAAACTCCCCCATCAGTTTACTCCAACCATGCGTGCACACCCTTCTCCACTAAGGGTGGTCTGACACGTCTCCTGGCACACCCTGCAGGCATGCACATGTCGACACACTCAAGTCAGCATTCACCTTATGCGGGTATTGTTTCTGCGGCGCATTTCCATTTTGCCCGCCAGAGTGAAAACCTCTTCGCATCGGTATCTTACCAGTGGCTAGCAGTCAAGACACCTGATCAACTGGACTATCTATGACACCCTTCGCATGGGCATTGATGTCTACTTGGCCCGGGAAGCTACTGTGCACGGTTTATCTACCTGCTATTTGCAAGTCTCAGACTTCCGGTGTCTTCTGCAGGATATGGAGGTCCAGGCGTAATCCAATAGGCGCTATCGATGACCACTACCTCTGATCTACCTTACTGCTGGTAGGAATCATGCTTTCAGTGTCACTGTATTTCCCTTTCAGAACCTATAGTGTTGGGGACGCTGTCGCACTTGGTAGGTGTAAAACACTGCCACGCGCCTCGGAACCACCCTGGACTACCTTCTGGAGCCCCAGGGTTAACTCCGGCTAAGTCCGTCAGCTTGGGCCCATTTTTCTCCGAACAACTTGCAGGAGGTACTTCCCCTGCCACGGTATACCCCCTTGTATATCCTGTGAACAGCTTACGGTCAACTGGACAGCAGCAACGTATACGGTATTGCAAGCAGGTCTCCAAAGATCCTTCATCGCTAGAGTGCACACAACTATGCAACCGTTTGCCCATGACATTCGGCCCTCAAGGCGGGGCTGGAGGGGTATGATAGGAATAATGTCTCCAATCTACAGCTTCTTTGCAGCTGCATAGCTCGCCCAATAGCATCTCCCAGAACCCCAGATTCCAGTAGTATGCATGGCTTTGCGTTACAAACACTCTAGTCATTTTTTCCAAACTGGCCAAGGGACTTTGTATTGAAAGGTAGGGTAACTCAGGTCTTTGGGCAGGGTGACCTGATCCTGAGTGTAGAGTAACCTTGTCTGACGGACAAGATAACTTTTCCCTGGTACCCTGTCTATCCCCTTGCCAGAGGTAGACACTTCTGACCTTTTTCCCGTTACCTGGCTTAGCTGAGTAACTGTCACTACAGAGGTTACTAAGTACCTGGACACCACTCCTGGGTGTACCCAGGTACCAAAGTACCTGGCCAGCGAGTTCGGTTTATCTCGGAGCCAAGGCCATCAGGATCTCTACAGCTCAAGCACTTACTTGCCTTCTAGTTCCTACTAGTTCGCCTCCTGGCTACCTGTATTGGTGTAGGTTCTTACCGCCATAGCTCATGTACGCTGGGTCATTACATCACTTCCCCCTTCTCTACGGTCTGGCGCGGACCATTAGTGTCCTCTCTTATTTCTCGGACTCGCTCCCCCCAAGGCCCTATGGTCCCTGGGCTTGGACAGATACCTCTGGTGAAAATACAGAATGGCCTGTAAGCCTGTCCCTTGTAGCATCTTATAGGGCTCCCATGAATTCTCCTCAGCCGCATAGATTTTCCATGCAACCCAGTACTGGACAAAGCGGGATGGAAACTTCGCCTTTCCTTCACCGTACCATCGACCGTCCATGTTAGCTTCGATAACGCCACTTGTCCCATTGTCCACCAGGTCCGGGGTGTGGACCTCCTTGACCCTACCTCATCGTGTCTCCTCCACCTACAGTTCGAGCAACATGACATTGAAAAATGGTTGGATGCTCCATCGGTACGCAGTTGGCGTTCGCAGCCCCCGTTACCCACGCGATGTTTGACCATGAAAGGTCTAAACATCGGCTGGTCCAGCCTCTCCATTGGACGCTTTGTGCAGCTGTTCACGCGGTTTAATATCACGCGCTCCGCTTTCTTTACCTGTACAGTGGCCACATACTCCTACGCAACACAGTCTGGTGATGGTAACCATTTCTGGTCCTGCCATTTCCATTGCCTTTTCTGTGCCCTGTGAATCGTTTCTCGAATCTCTTGCCTGGCTCCTTCCTATTCCTTAACCAAGAGCTAACTGCTTGCATGTATTCCTTGATTATTAGACACCAGATCCGACCAGTTTGTCCATGGGTTAAACCAATAATTCATATCAAATAGTGACAACCCAGTGGATTCTGATGTTGAGGTGTTGTACACAAACTCTACCAGTGGTAGTAGCTGAACCCAATAATCCTGTTGGTAGGAGCAGTAGCTACACAAGTACTGCTCCAGGGTCTGATTAACCATTTCGGTTGGCCCATCACTCTCGAGGTGGAATGCAGTCGAAACTTTTAGTTTTACTTGCAACAAGTGCATCCGAGTCATCCAGAACTTGGATGTGAATCGGCTATCTCGATCAGAGATGATTGACTCTTTGCGTCAATGAAGGCCCCAAACTTCCTTGCAGAATATCAAGGCAAGCCCCTTAATCGCTACCTCCGTGGTCCCGGGTATGAAGTGTGCTATTTTCGAGAATCTGTCCACCATGACCCAGATCTGGGTATACCCTTCGGACTGTGGCAGCGCCACAATGAAGTGTATCAAAATCGCTGTCCACGGCCGCATAGGAACATCAATAGATTCCACCAGACCAAACTTCTTGTGCCTGATGGACTTATTTCTTTGGCACGCATTACATATTCGCACGTAGTCGGTGATGTGCTCAGCCATCTTAGGCCAATAGAACTTAGCACTAACCCTGCCACTGGTTGTGTAAGTCCCCCAGCATCCCACAATTCGGCAGTCATGTTCAGCCTCCCTGATTGTCTGCTTCAGAGTCTAACCCTTGTGAACATACAACCTGTTGTTGTACTGGAGGAAGCCCTTTTCCATCGTGAAGTGTCTGTCAACCTCTTTGTTATTAGCAGCTATTGCCTTCAAGATTCTTAAGTATTCCTGGTCTTCCTTTATCGCTTCCCACACCTGATCCAAAAAGGAAGACTGGAGGCAAAATCCTTGGCACACCCACAACACCTGTGGTTGCCAGATGTCCCGTTCCTGGCTCCCCACCTACTATCCAGGGCGCAAAAACAGTCCTGCCGGAAAATCACTCCCCCCTTCAGGGCGCTAGTGCCTACGCCGCGACAAAGCATCTGCCTTCTTGTTCAACCGTCCATCTCCATCAACTACCTCAAAGTTAAATGTTTCCAGGAACTCGGGCCTAGCAGTGCTGGCTAGGGTTGAGGACCTTGGTACTATTCAAGCACTACAAATTCTTATGATCCGTATAGATCACCAATGGGTCGTCTACGGAGCGTAGCAGATAATCCCATTCCTGGAATGCTGCAATAATGGCAGTTATTTCTTTGTCATAGGCATCATAATTAATCTCTCCTGGGTAAAGCCTCCGACTATGATAGGCCACTGGATGCCAGCTCTGATCTTTACAGAACTGGGAGAGGGCGGCGCCTAATACAAAGTCGCTAGAGTCGGTCTCCAGCTGAGTTGGCCGTTTAGTGTGCAAATGTGCAATGATGGGTTTGGACGTAAACACCTCCTTTGAATGGTTGAAGGCCTGCCCAGAAGCAGGTATCCATTGCCATCTGACATCCTTCTTTGTCAAGTCTCTTAGAGGTTTCGCAACCTTGCTGGAACCTTCTATGAACCGACCATAGAAGTTGGCCAAGGCCATAAAGCTTTGAATGTCAACAACGCAGGTCGAAGGTGCCCAATCACCGATTGTTTGCACATTCTCCAACAACATTGAGATCCCCATGTCAGAGATCTTGTATCCACGGAATTCAGCTTCCCGCTGGAGGAAACTGGACTTCTTCATGGATGCGCATACACCAGCTTTCCACAATTACTCCATCACAGGTCTCACCATAGCAACATACTCTGCCATAGTTTCGGAGCAGGTAAGGATGTCATTCATGTACGCAATGACACCTGCATCCAAGAGGTCGTAAAAGAACGTGCTTATCATGCTCGGGAGAGTTGCCCAGGCATTACATGACTCAAATGGCATCACCGTATATTCATACAGTCCATATCTACAGGGGAAGGCTGTCTTCCACGCCTCACCTTCTGCCATCCTCAGAAGGTACTAGCTGTTCTTGAAGTCCAACTTGGTGAAGACAGCAGCTTTACCTAACCTATCTCGTAGTTCCTTCATCAGCAGCATAGGATACTTAGTCTTAACCGTGATTTTGTTCAGCCCGCGGTAATCTATCGTCAAGTGTGGCGTACTGTGAGGTTTTGGCACGAAGAGGTTAGCGGCTGCTGCCGAGGAACTGCATCGTGGTAGCTTTCCCGTTCATAGCATTTCATGAAGATATTCCCACAGTTTCTGAAGGTCCTTTTCTGATAACCGATCGATAGGCCCCAAAGGGGGTTGAGTTCCGCATTGCAACTCAAGTATATGATCATACTTGGAGTGCTCTGGTAGCCCCCAATCCGTTCTTGACTTAAGATATCCGCTGACTGCTTATACTCGAGGAGTAGCTTAACCGTAATCTCAGCACCTTCCCCATCGGAGAATTCTACAATTCCCAACAGGTACACATTACTAGGCTCTTCTGCTAGTAACCCTTGATCGGTCATAAACACTAACCGCCTCTGGTCTGCCCAGCGGTTAGCCTTGCGGAAAACTGAGCCTTAGGTTGTTGATCCTGTCTTCCAACCTATGTCGGGGTTATGGTCCTTCAACCAAGACATAGGTAAGTAGCCATCCACCATAGTGTCGGGCATATCCGCGACTTCAAAGCACATAGCATTATGGTTGTCGCCCATTTTCATCTCCAAGGATTTGTTATATTGCAGACCCGACGCAGAAATATGATTACCACTCGCGTTGCTTACCGGCACGCGTACCTTTCCTCTTACACCAGGTGCCCGAGTGTGCTTAACCCATCGGCTACTAAGCATCAGTCCAGTAGCTCTACTATGGAGTCGCAGGAGCGACTCCGTGCTTACCCGTCTAGCTCCTATCTTCCTGTCTAACTTTACCCATAGGTGGATAGACATGGTATGACGAGAGAAGTTGTCATGCCTGTGCCTCTTCGCCTGTCTTGGGGACTTAGTCATCTTGGCTTAGTGAATCTGTTAGTCTCTTTCCTTTCCCCACAAGAGCAGCCACAACTGGTCTGTAAACATTAACGGATTGGGATTCATCTTTATCAATTGCTAGGTTGTTTACTATCATGCCAGCATGGTTTTGGGTACTAACCCCTTCTCAGGCAAACTTGAACATAATACTGTTCATTCGATCAAGCCCAGCCTAAGCCAATTCTGCTCGTACTAAACGCAACAATTTTGCAAAGAGGTGGGTAGAGGTCCCCTGTCGGACCGGTTCCAAGCAAAGCACTCTTGCTTCCCCAATGTCGAGTGTCCCCTCTAGCGAGACCTCACCCAACCTCAACTAAAATGATGTCCTATGACTTGCCCATTCAGCTAAGGAAATCCTAAAAGAAAGAAATAGTTATAACTAAAACAAAGGAAATAACTAGAAGCCCAACAAAGGAGAGATAGCACAATGCACTGGACAAAGCCCACAATATGTATCTGGCCACACCAACTGAGTGGGGTCCCTATCAGGGTCGTCCATGCAGTAGAATGGTACTTACCCCTCCCAGAAGCCACTTCCAGGGTTCGTTTCCATCCATCCCTTGTGGGTCTATGGATGCAGGTTAGTAAGGTCATATCTTAAGCGCAATGGGTTCTTACCTATTCTAAACCATCGGTATCAACCTCCATGATCTGAGGTGATGCCTGGCGAAGTTCTAGTATCATGGACGAGGAAGGCAGAGGGAGTGCTTGAAAGCGGTTAAGCCGCTTGTCTGTTCCTGCAGTCGCGCTTACCAGGACTGACCCTTTCAACCCACGCGGATGTTCAGAGGAACTAACCACAGGGGCCACCGCGGTACGCTTTCTCCAGAAGCGACCAGTTTGCCTGCACTTGGTGCACTGGTTGTGCTTTCTCCGACATGCAGTCACAGTCGATAGGATTTCTTTATCCACTGTTGCATACTCAGAAGTCTCCGGCTTTGCCTGTTTCACCGCATTGAAATTAGTAGGTTTGACAGCCTTCTGGTTCCCTCTACCAAAATCTTTGTCCTTCTTTTTAAAGCTTCTGGAAGTTGATGACCTATCATCCTTCTTATCCGTTAGATTGGACCATTCAACAGGGTGTACGACACGGTTCCGGACCCGCATGTTGTCTTCCCGCATATGTACAACCTTCTGAATAAGCTCAAGGTAGTCCTTGAAGTTGGTTGGATACGGCCACTTGAGTGCTCAAGCATTCTGGACCTTTTTGGTAAAACCCGACTGTACCTTATCTCGTACCTGCACACGGTCTGTATAGCTAAGCTTATATATATAGTCAATCATCTTGTCACGGTACTCATCGATGTGATGTAGCTTCATCACCAGGTCTTGCCACTAGAGACGGAATCGGGCTCGTTCCGCGTGGTTACCGCCGAAACTCCATTCAAGGCGTTCCCAGAATCCTTCCACGTTCTGAATGGGTTACTATTCTTAACAGGAACTTGAGTATGTTTGGCTGCCTCCTTATTGATGTGGCAGTGCAGCCCGAGATACCATGTTGGCGCCCTGTCTTCTACCTGGGGGATCACCAGGTTTATCCTGTCCATATGGGTCAATCTGCACCCCGTGAAATACTCGAGCTTAACCTCCATAAGTGTCAGGAAGCTGGCGAGTTCAGTGACCTTTCCTTTAAATGCCAGGATGCCAGACATGGTTTCCGGCTTCTTCTGCCACTGTCAGAAAGACGGTCGCGTGGTTGCTCTCCTCCAGAATTCCCGTGGTAGCTTCTGGGCACGACAATCCCACTGTCATTTCTTCGCGTCCCTGCGGTCAACCTTGCTAGTGACAAGAAACGAGGTTGAATCAGGGAGAGAATCGGCATTATCATCATACGAACTGTTATGGTTAGAGTCCCCTGGATCTCCTCCCGCTCCCCCTCCACCACTACCAGGTAGCACATTTCTATCTCCACTACTTGCGGCATTTTCCATGGTCTATCGCACCCACCAAGGTGTTCCCCCTGGCCATCTTGATTCCCACCTTTCGGGGGGTTAGCCCCTGATGGTACTGATGCCAGCACTGGAACAGGACGTCGTCCACTCTCAGGAGTTGGGTTCGGAGCGGCCTGAGTTATCAGAAATGCCTGAAGCTCAGAACAGCTCCGGGGTTGCATTGGAGGACCAGCGTGCCTCATGACCAACAATACCCACATGCTGGTCATCCATCTGCTTCCTTCTGCCTTCTTCTAGATTTCACCGCAGTCCGGGGTCTCTTCCCGCACCCAAATGCGTGTTAATAAATCCACCCCACGTGGGTCTCTTCCCATTTGTAGCCCGCTAGACACAACTCGCCCTGACTATTCGACTCACCACTTGTGATCGTAGGGAGTACAGAGGGGAAAGTTGGCTTTGAAGATGCAGAGGGGATGACTGGTATGCAGGGAACAGAGCATGCAGGAGTGGTGGGACGGGGGATAGGAGCGCCCCGCGATCGAGCTGCGGGTGGTCGGTCTTGCTGGTGCCGTACCTGTTCAAAAAATACGGATGACGCCGCCCGCAGTGTTCTGAAGGGCGTGGTAGGAGAGTGTTCTGAGACGGGAAACAGGACTGGCAGAGTTGTGGGTCTGGGGGCGACGATGGGAGGAATAGGTCTTGGGACCAGGATGGAAGGTATGGGCGTTGCAACTACAGGTGTTGCGGGTGAAATGACAGGAGGGGGTGTCGGGTGAGGAGTAGGGTCCGGCGTATCTGGTGCCATGATACCCTTGGCTTTTGACGTCTATTTCTTGACATAATGTTCACCAGTTGGTCTGATAGCGGGAGTTCCGGAATGACTGTGGGCAATTCAGGAGGGGATAAAGAGAGAGCCCGTTGATGCTCTGGTGCAGGAAAAGGTGTAGCTGTAGCCTTCTTCCTCGAGACTTTCCAGCCTTCATATACCTACTGGAATAAGGTATGCCCTTGATTCCTCGTCTCTTGATCTGATGGCCAATTCCATCCCTAAGCTTTCAGACCTGGTATCGACGAGCGGAAGTGGGGGCGCCGCCTCTATCATCAGCACATCGTTCTCAGCATCAATACTATACCCTGTGGCCAAGGCTGCTTCTAATTCTGCCATCCAATCCTTCAATGCATTCTGGTCCCGCAGCATGCACAGGTATGCCTCCTGTTGCACTTTCATCCATGCCAATGCTGCTGAGGTAATCTCTTCGCAGAACACCTGCTGCTACCGGTTGTTCCAGTTTCTCATTCCACGCTTGGCTTCCAGGAGTGACTTGGTTACCGCAAGGACGAGGTAAGGTTCGACAAACTCTAGTGAGAAATATGGCCGAAGGGGACACCTCCCGGCAGGGGAGGGCCCATGTTGTCGACAAGGGCAGGATCTTGAAAGAACGAAAGGGCCTCAGTGTGAGGGTCTGTAATCATAAGATCATGACATTCATAAGGTAACTGAATAGGGGTGGCCTCCAAGAGCAACTGGGGGCCATCCCATTCAGGACTTTGAACATCTAAATAAACTGAGGCACGAAACGTGTTGGCAGTATTCTCATCAAGGTTCAAGTCTAAATCCGGATTGGATTCCATTGTGGTCTAAAGTTCGGTGCCAGCCATTGCACTCTCCACCCCAGGCTACTTGTTCTAGACAAGGTTACCGGTATTAATGCAAGGTCAGTGCCGAAGGTTGGGAAACAATTTATCAGGAGGGGAGTTAAGTGAGGAGGTCACTTAACGATACACTGTAATGGGGGCACCCCTAGGAAGATGGATCCCCAGGTTGGAACTGGACCGAATAACTTCAAACTTATCAGGAAAGGTTCCCACAGAGGTAAGAGTAAAGTACAGCAGAACTTAATATCGTCAAGCCTGACACTTCACTCAATTAAGGTCTCGGTCGGATTGATTGTTGGGGTAGGAGAGCTCTCGCATAGACTTTTCTGGTAGTTTGATCTTATGCCAAAAGCTCCCCCATCAGTTTGCTCCAACTATTCTACCACACCCTTCTGTGCTAAGGGTGGTCCGACATGTCTCCTGGCACACCCTTCGGGCATGCATATGTTGACACACTCTAGGCGGCGTTCATGTTATGCAGGTATTGTTTCTGCAGATTATTTCTATTTTGCCCACTGGAGTGAGAGCTTCTTGGCATCGGCGTCTTGCAGTGGCTAACAGTCAAGACACTGGATGAACTGGACTGTCTATGACACCCTTCTCATATGCATTGATCTCTGCCTGGCCCTGGAAGATCCCTTAAGCGGTTTACCAAATTACTATTTACGAATCTTGGGCTCGTGGTGTCTTCCACAGGCTACAGTGATTCGCCAGTGGTCTAATGGGCACCACCCATGACCACCACGTCGGATCCCACTCACCTGTGGTAGGAATCATGCTTTAAGCATCTCTGCACTTCGCTTGCAGAACCTATAGCATTGGGGACAATGTCGGGCTTGGTAGGTGTAAAACTCTCCCGGTCACCCCAGTACCACTCGGGACTACCTGCGCGACCGCCGCAGTTATCTCCCGTTAACTGTGTCAGGTGTCATCCGTTTTGCTTGCAACCACTCGGAGGAGGTACCCCAACCTCCGCACTATCTCCCCTTGTACATCCTGCCAACAGCTTATGGTCCACCAGATGGTACTGACGTATATGGTGGTGCCAGGAGGTCTCCAAAGATCCTTCTTTGCCAGACTAGACACAACTATGCAACAGTTTGCCCATGATGTCCGGCCCTCAAGGCGGGGCCGCAGGGGTATGATGGGAATAAGGTCTGCAATCTACAGCTTCTGCGGAGCTGCGTAGCTCGCCCAATAGTATCTCCCGAAACCCCAGATTCCAGTATTATGTATGGCTTCGCCAGCGTGACTAACGTTGCGGTCATTTTTCGCAAACTCCCTCAGGGACTTCCTATCGAAAGGTAGGGTAACTCAGGACTTTGGGCTGGATACCCAGATCCTGAGGGTAGGGTAACCTTGTCTGGCGGACAAGATAACTTTTCCCTGTTACCCTGTCTATCCCCTTGCCAGAGCTGGACACTACTGACCTTTCTCCCGTTACCCAGCTTGGCTGAATGACTGCCCCTACAGAGGTCCCTAAGTCCATGGACACCACTCCTGGGTGTACCCAGGTACCCAAGTACCTGGCCAACTAGTTCTGTTCATCTCGGAGCCCGGGCCATCGGGTCTCCATAGGTCAAGTACTTACTTGCCTGCTGGTTCCTACGTGTTCGCCCCCTGGCTACCGCTATGGATGTCGGTTCCGACTACCACAGCTCATGTATGCTGGGTCATTACACCTGGAAATACAGGACTCATATTTAGCCTCCATTATTGTTTGTTCCTGATTCTGACCCTCTGCGATGTAAGAGCTGTTTTCCTGTAGGGGTAGACCCTTTTTCCCTGTGGAAGTGGTACTCCACATTGATGTCCCTGGTAGTACTTACCTTCCGGATTCTCAAGTATTCCTCACAGTCTTTTATCACTAGCTACAGTTGCTCTAAAAAGAAGCACTGTAGCTAAAAACACTTAGCACAATTATAATACTGGAGGTCGCAAGATGTGCTAATACAGGCTAACAACCGACCACCCAGTTTGGAACAATAACTGTGGCGGAAAATCACACCCCTCTTCAGTGCAGTAGTCCCTCCGCCCTGACCAGGTATCAGTCTTCTTATTCAACTGTGTTCTCGGTAAACCCCCTGGAAGTTAAATCCTTGCAGGAAGCCAGCACAGTGATGCTACCTACCATGTAGGACTTTAGTACTATTAAAGTTTGCCAAATTCTTATGATCCACATATATCACTAACTGGCCCATTACAGGGAGTCACTGATAATCTCATTTCTTGTATGTCCCTACGATAGGAGCGATATATTTCTCATGGACATTATACTTAATGTCTCGGGGGTGGAATTTCTGGTTATAATGGCTACTGGATACCATCTCTCATCCAGTCAGCACCATGACAGGATAGCGCCTAACGCAAAGTCAGTAGTGTCAGTTTCTAGTCTGGTTGCCTGTTTATTATGAAAATGTTCTAGTATCGGTTTGGACCTAAAGGCCTCCTTCAAATACTTAAAGGGTTACTCACAAGCAGGCATCCGTTCTTATCAGATATCGACCTTGGTCTCGTCTGTCACAGGATTTGCTATCCGGCTAAAACCCTCTATGAGTCAACTTTGGAAATTGGCAAAGCCAACAAGGCTTTGAATGTCAACAATGCATATCAGAGCTACCCTATTCCGGATTGCTTCCACCTTCTCTGGCAGCATAGAGATCCTCATGTCATGGATGTTGTATACTAAAAAGCCAACTTCCTGTTGGTGGAAAGTAGACTTCTTTATGCTTGCAGGCAGTTATACTCTCTGCAACCTTTCCATCACGGAGCTTACAAGTGGCACATGTTGCTCCATCGTCTCAGAGTAGATCAGGATGTCATCTGTTTATGCAATAACCGCTTCCTCAAAGGGGTCACGAAAGACCTGTCCTATCATAGTCTAGAAAGTGGCTGGGATCTTATATAACACAAACGGTATGACTCTGTATTTGTACATTCCCTATCCACAGCAGATGTCAGTCTTCTATTCATTACCATGTGCCATCCTGAGAAGCTAGTGGCTGTTTTTCAGGTCACACTTAATGAACGTGATAGCATTTTCTAGTGTATATTGAGGTTCATTTATCAGTGACCATGAGTATTTACTCTTAACTGTGATCTTGTTCTGCCTTTAGTAATCGATTACCAGTCTTAATGTAGCATCCGGCTTTAGTACAAAGAGGATAGGGGCTGTCATGGAGGAACTGCGGCATGGTAGCTTTCCAGATCACATTATTTGCGGGAAATATTTTCCGAGTGTCCTCAGCTGCTTTTCCTATAATCTGTGGATAGGCACGGATGGCAGTTCTGTCCCAGGCTACAACTAGCCTGTATGGTCAAAATTGTGGTCCTGCGGTCGAGCCGCAATCTATTCTTGACGGAAGATGTCCCTCTAGTTCTTATACCCCACAAGTTGCTTGACTGTAATGTCTGCACCTTCTTCCCTTGTCAATTGCACAATGTCCAATAGGTATATATTACTAGGGTCTTTGACTATCAGCACTTTATTGGTCATGACTACAACTGGCCCGTGCTCTGCTAGGCAATTAGTCCTGCAGAAATCTGAGCGCCAGGTTAGTGATCCTGTTTTTCAATCTATGTCAAGATGATGGTCCTTCAGCCATGACATGGCTAGGTACCCATCCACCTTTTGCTAGTACAAATCTGTGACCTCAAAGCCTATCTCATTCTTGTGATTGACTATCCTCATAGACAATAGCTGGGTGTGGCATAGGCCTGACCTAGACATGCGATTGGTACTTGCACCGGTTGTTGGCAGTCGTACATTTCGCCCTATATAAGGTGCCTGGGTCTGCTTATCCCATTGGCTACTAAGTGTAGGGTCTAGTAGCTCTACTATTATGTAGTAGAAACACTTCCGTACTTACCTCTCTAGCTCCAATGTTTCATACTAGCTTCACCTGCAAGTAAACACACTAGGCATACCAAGAGAGGTTGTCATCTTTCAGACTCATCCCTTGTCTTAGGGACTCAGTCATCTTGACTTCATAGTTTGGTCTCTTGACTTTCAATACAAGAGTGGGTACAATTAGTCCGTAAACCTTTCAGAGATTGCAGTTTGCTTTATCACAATTGCCAGGCTGTTTACTATCCTACTGGCATGATTTCAGGTACTAAACTCTCCTTAGCTAAACTTGAAAATAACTCCTTTTATTTGCGGAGCTCCTGTCATAAACAATTCCTTTTGCACTAAAGATAACAAATTTCTGGAGATTCACAGTGGTCAACCTTCAGACTGGTTCCAAGCAAAGTATGCTGGTACTTCACCATCATCGAGTGCCTTTTCTAGCTCGACCACGTGCATTCTCAACTGAAACAATGTCCTACCAGGTGCCTATCCAGCAAACAAAAGCTTGAAACAAATGCTTAAAACCAGAACACAAGAAATCACTGAAAACCCAACCAAGAAAATATTAACCAGTCCACCACACCTGGCCCATAATACCTATCCACCCACACCTGATTGATGTAGTCAGTACCAAGCTGGTCTATGTAGTGGAGAAGTAGTTACCCATCCTCCCAATCACTTTCCGGGTTCTTTCCGTCCATCTCTCTTGGAGCTATAAATACGGGTCGGCAGTATTCTATCTCAAGCAGAGTATCTGCTTCCCTATTCCAAGCTATCAGTATCAATCTCCATGATGTGAGGTGATGCCTGTGGGACTTCAAGTACCCCCAATAATCAATTGGGAGTTGACTCCTCAATATCCCGTACCCACTTGTCCATACCCAAAGGCTCACCGTAACTAGTAGGTGTACTAGGTTATGCTTCATATTCCCTTTCATACTATTGTTTGATACTGGTTACATTTCAAAGGTATCACTTAAGGCTTTGAATGTTTTGTGTTTTGTTTTATAGTATCATTTGATAGTTGTTATGTTATAAAAATATTCCTTGGTACTTTGCATGTTTTATGTTTTGTTTTTTAGTATCATTTGATCCTTGTTATGTTTCAAAGGTATCACAAGGTACTTTGAATATTTTATCTTTTGTTTCACAGTATCACCTGATGCACACTATGCTGGAAAGGTATTGTTGAATACTTTAAAAGGGACTATGTTATTGCTCATCCTGGAGATAAGTGAGAACTTGTATTTAAATAGCACTGATTCTGCGATAGAAACAGCCAACGTCGAGTGGTAGTATTGTTAATATACTTGGTTGAATGGTTACCTCTTGATCTCCTAAAACTGTATTAGGAAGTCGCTTTTAGTCTGCAGGGCTCGCACCTGTTACCGAGCAAGGAGGTCTTCTGTTACTATCACACTCAAAGCGTAATTAGCACCCTAGGTGTTAACAGGTTATACTCACTTACCTGGGCTAATAGCTTCAACCTGCCAGCCGGTTTGGATGAACTAGCAATGGGGAATGGTGTAGTACAATCTTACCACAATTGACCTATTTATCTACATTTGGTGCACAGGTTGTACGTTCTCCTATATTGGGTCAAAGTCGACAGGGTTTCTATATGTACTATTGCATACTCCGAGGTCCCTGGCTTTTCCTGTTTACCAGCATTGAAATTAGAAGGTTTAGCGGACCTCTGGTTCTGTCTCACTGAACCTTTCACCTTTCTTTTAAATCTCCCTCAAGTTGTTAACCAGTCATTCTTCTTATACGTTCACTGCGACCAGTTGACAGGCTGGACAGCATAGTTACTAAACTGCTTGTTGTCTTCCAAGCTGCCTCTCATCTTCCAAAGAATATCAAGGTACTTATTTAAGGTAGTTGAATGCCGCTGCTCGAGCACACATCCTTTCCAAACCTCCTGCATAATGTGTAACCATACCTTGTCGCATACCCTCTCTGTATTTGTATAGCTTAGCTTATACACATAATCAATTATCTTGTCCAGGTACTCGTCCATATGATGTGGCTTCATCACAAGGTCTCGCCACTCAAGGATAGACCACTTCCCTTGTACTTGCTCCCCATGGAAAGTTTAGCTGAGCCGTTCTGGAAAGCCTTCCCACCTTGGCCCAGGGGTTGCCATCATTTATAGGAGCCCCAGTATGCTTGGCTTCTTCCTTGTTAATGTGACCATAATACCTATTGTACCAAGCTCGGGTACAGTCCCCAACAAGGGAGATTACCAAGTTTAACTTATCCATGTCGGATAACTTGCAACCTGCAAAGTATTCACACCTGACCTCTACCAAGGTCAAGAAGGTCGGGAGTACTGTAACCTTACGCTTTAGTCAAGGGATACCGCTTACCTTTTCAGGCTTCTGCCATCAGTGGTTTAGTGCATACCTAGGAGCCGTAATGGTACCCCACGGGCTCTCTCTAGCCTCTTGGCCCACTGGTCGCAGTGACGCTTACCATCATTGCGCTACTTGTCGTGGTCAACCTCCAGGCTGGTGGTTAGGTCTGCGAAGCAGTCACCACCATCACTGCTATCACTACCCTCATTATCATGATCGCTCTGACTGCCTCCAGCCCTAGTCATGCCACCTCCTGGGGGTTGATTTCCAGCTACACCACCAACCGCGCTTCCACCTTGTACTTGGCCTGGTTGAACACACCCAGGGAACCGTTCCTCTGGTTGCCTTTGGCCACCCACAGAGGAAGGCTTCCCTGCTCGCAGTATAGGTAGCGAGGGCTGGGTAGGTGGCTGACCACCTTCCAACTTTGTCGGTGTTGGTGCTGCTTGGTATCCTCGGAAAAGCTCTCACAGTTGAGTACAAGTATCTGGCCCTATTGAACGTTCCAACTGCTCTCATAACCCACAGTACCTACATGTCGGCCTGGCATTATCCTTTATACCTGGTAAATGTACCACTGATGCCCTGGTCTCCTGGGTGCATGCCTATATATAGTGGTCTATGAACCACGCTACTATTTCTTTAGACTAATATCTTGCGAGACAGTAATCCTTTTGTCAGTCTGAGGCACTAGTAGACCTGGTCCCACGCCTGGTAGGTGCCCTGGGTTTTGGTGGGATGGTAGGAATAGGTGGAGGCCACAGGGAATGGGGGGATGGGATTCACTCAACAGGAATAGAGGCACCAGGATAAGGGGTTTTAGGGGATAGATCCCCCAATACACAGGTCGGCCTATTCAACATATCACCAAACAGGGAGAATCTGATCTCAAAAGGGGTGCTGTGGGAGCAGTTGTAACGGGGGCTCGACTAGGAAGTTGGATCGAGAGGGCTAACCGCGCCGAACAACTTCACACTTATCGCGAAAGATTCCCACAGTGAAGGAGTAAAGTAAACCGCAAAACTTAATATCATTAAGCCTGATGCTTCACTCAATTAAGGTCTCAAGAGGATTGATTGTTGGAGTGGGAGAGTTCTCGCATAGACTTTCAGGTAGTTTTATCTTAGGCCAGAAACTCCCCCATCAGTTTACTCCAACTATTCGAGCACACCCCTCTCCGCTACTGGCGGTCCGACAGGTCTCCTGACACACCCTTAGGGGATGCATGTGTTGACAAACTCTAGTTGGTGTTCACCTTATATAATTATCGTTTCAGCGGCACATTTCCATTTTGCTGGGCACAGTGAAAACCTCTGTGTATCGGCGTCTTGCCATTGGCTAACAGTCAAGATGGCGCATGAACTAGACTATCTATGACACCCTTCCAATGGGCATCCATCTTTACTTGAGCCCAGAAGCTACCGTGAGCAGTTTATCTATTGACTATTGACGAATCTCGGGCTTCCCATGTCTTCAGCAGTATACAGTGGTCCGGAAGTGATCCAATGGGCACTACTCATGACCACTACCTCGGATCCACCTTACCTGTAGTAGGAATGATGCTTGTAGTGTCTCTGCACTTCCCTTTCAGAGGCTCTGGAGTTGGGGACACTTTTGGGCTTGGTAGGTGTAAAACTCTCCCAGTTGTGCTGACACTACCCGGGACTCCCTTTGGGACCCTCATGGTTAACACCCATTAACTGTTCCTGTTTTGGTCCGCTTTGCACCACACAACTTGGAGAAGGTACTCCACCTTCCACCCTATGCCCCCTTATATATCCTGCAAACAGCCTACAGTCGACTGGACGGCAGCAACGTATACAGTGATGCAAGCAGGTCTCCAAGGATTCCTCTTTGCTAGACTCCACACAATACACAACGGTTTGCCCATGGCCTCGAGACCTCGAGGCGGGGCCGGAGGGCCATCATAGGAATAATGTCTCCAATTAACAGCTTCTTCGGAGCTCCGTAGCTCATCCCATAGCCTCCTCAGTCACCCCAGATTCCAGTATTATACATGGCTTCACGCGACAAACATTCCAGTCATTTTTCCTGAAATGCCTGAGAGACTGCATATTGAACGGTAGGGTAATTCAGAACTTTGTGTGGGGTAACCCCAGCCCCATGGCAGGGCAACCTGATCCTCGGAAGAGGGTAACCTTCTCCGGTAGACAAGATAACTCTTTCCCGTTAGCCTGTCTATCCCGTTGCTGGAGATAGGCACATCTGACCTTTTTCCAGTTACCCGGCCAAGCAGAGTAACCCCCCTCAGAGATCCCAAAGTACGCTGACACTGCTCCCGGGTGTACCCAGGTACCTAACTACCTGGCCAGCCAATTCTGTTCATCTTGGAGCCCGGGGCATCGGGGCTCCGCAGGTCAAGTACTTACTTGCCTGCCAGTTCCTACCAGTTCACCTCCTGGCTATGTGTATGGGTGCAGGTTCAGACTCCCATAGCTCCTACATGCTGGGTCGTTACATCACTCCCCTCTGCTGTACGGTCCGTCCCGCACTGTTAGCATCGTCTCTTCTTTGCCTGACTCGATTCCCACATGACCCTATGGTCCCTAGGCTGGGACAGATATTTTTCACAGAAATCCAGAATGGCCTCTCGGCCTGTCCCTTTCAGCATCCCATAGGGCTCCCATCAATTCTCCTCAGCTCCATAGCCTTACCAGGAAACGAGGTATTGGACAAAGTGCAACGGGACTTCCTCTTTGCTCTGCCGTACCATCTACCGTCCAAAAGAGCTTCAATAACATACCTGGCTCGCTGTCCAAGAGTTCTAGGGTATGGGCCTCCTTGCACGTACCTGATCCCTGATCCTCGGGGCATTGGTCTGGCAATGTGACATTGACAATGGTGTGGATGCTGCATCTGGTGGGCCATTGGAGTTCGTAGCCTCAGTTACCCAGCTGATGTTTGGCCATGCAAGGTCCAAACATCCCCTGGTCCTGCTTCTCCATGGGACACTTAGTGTAGATGTTCTTCCGGTTTGACATCACGTGTTCCACTTTCTTTGTCTGCCCCGCCGCCACAACCTCCCAGGTAACCGAGTTCCATGACGGCAACCTTTCCTGGTCATGCTATTTCCGTTGCCTTTCCTGTGCCTATTGAATCGTGTCTCAAATCTCTTGCCAGGTCACTTCCCATCCCTTAACCAAGAGCTCACTACCAGGGGGTATTCCTTCATTATCAGAGACAACACCAGACCAGTTTGTCCATGGGTTAAACCCATAGTTGATCTCAAATGGTGACAACGTGGTGGATTCTGATCTCCAGGTATTGTACACATACTCTGCAACGGGTAACAGCGAAACCCAATCATCCTGTTGGTAGGAACAGTTACTACACAAGTACTGCTCTAGTGTCTGATTAACCTTCTTGGTTTGCCCATCAGTCTCAGGATGGAATACCGTCAAAACGTTTCGTGTCACTTGCAACCAGTGCATTGGACTCATCGAGGACTTGCATGTGAATCGGCTATCTAAATCGCAAATGATTGACTCTGGGAGTGCGTGAAGTCACCAAACTTCCTTCTGGAATATCAAGACAAGCTCCTTGATTGGTACCATAGTGGTCAGGGGTATGAAATGTGCCATTTTTGAGAATCTGTCGATTTTGACCCCAATCTTGGTATATCGTGCGGACACTGGTAGTGCTACAATGAAGTCCCTTCAACTCACTGTCCAAGGCCGCATAGGAACATTGATAGGTTCCAGTAGACCGAACTTCTGGTACCTGACGGACTTACTTCTTTGGCATGTATCACATGTTCCCACATAGTCGGGGATGTGCTTGTCCATCTTTGGCCAAGAGAAGTTAGCCCTCACCCTGACAATGCTTGTGTAAGTCCCGAAGTGTCACGCGATTCTGGAGTCATGTTCCGCCTCCATGATTCCCTTTTTCAGATCCTGGCCCTTGGAAACATAACACCTGTTGTCGTACAGGAGTAAGCCCTTTCATGTCGAGAAATGTCGCTCGACCTCTGTGTCATTGGCAGCCGTTGCCTTCCGGATTCTTAAATATTCCTGGTCTTCCTTAATCACTACACGCAGCTGATCGAGAAAGGAAGACTAGAGCCGAAACCGTTGGCACACCTGCAACACCTGTGGTTACAAGATGTCCCATTCCTGGCTCCCAACCCACTGTCCGGGGCGATACAAGGACTGTGGCGGAAAATCACTCCCCCATTCAGGGCCGTAGTGCCTACGCCGCGACAATGCATCTGCCTTTTTCATTCAACCGCCCTTCTCAGTAAACCGCCTTGAAGTTAAATGGTTGCAAGAACTCAGCCCAGCAGTGCTGCCTTTGGTTATAGACCTTGGTACTATTAAAGTACTCCAAATTCTTCTGATCCGTATGGATCACCAACCGGTCCATTACGGCACCTACCAAAGGATCCCATTCCTTGAATGCGGCCACAATGGCAGTCATTTCCTGGTTATGGATATCATAACTAATCTCCGCTGCGTGCAACTTCATACGTTGATAATCCACTAGATGCCCTCTCTTATCTTCAGAGAACTGGGAGAGGATGACTCCTAATACAAAGACACTAGCGTCGGTTTCCAGCTGGGTTAGCCATTCCGTGTCAAAGTCTGCTAGGATAGATTTGGACGTGAATGCCTCCTTCAATTGGTTCAAGGCCTGTTCACATGCAGGTGTCCATTTCCATCGGACATCCTTCATTGTCAAGTCCCACAGGGGTTTGGCTATCTTGCTGAAACTTTCTGCATACCGATGATAGAAGTTGGCAAAGCCCATCAAGCGTTGAATGCCGACGACGCATGTCGCAGGTGCCCAATCACTGATTGTTTGCACCTTTTCCAACAATATAGAGATCTTCATACCGGGGATCTTGTATCTGCAGAACTCAACCTCCAGCTGGTGGAAACCGGACTTCATTATCCTTACACATAGTCTGGCTTTCCGCAATTTCTCCATCACACGTCTGACTATCACAACGTCCTCTGGTATAGTTTCGGAGTAGATCATCATGTGATGCATGCATGCAATGACCCCTTACTACATGAGATCCCGGAAGACCCTATTTATTATGCTTTGCAAAGTTGCTAGGGCATTACACAACCCAAACGGCATGACTGTGTATTCATACAGTCCATATCTGCTCTGGAAGGCCGTCTTCCATTCCTCACCTTCTGCCATCCCCAGCAGGCAGTAGCTGTTCTTTAAGTCCAACTTGCTGAATCCAACAGCTTTTCCTGACCTATCTCGTAGTTTATTCATCAACCGTAGAGAATACGTACTCTTCACCATGATTTTGTTCAGCCCTGGGTAATCTATTACCAGTCTTAATGTACCCTCTAGTTTTGGCATGAAGAGGATGGGGGCTGCTGCCGAGGAACTGGATCGCCGCAGCTTTCCCATTCGCACCATATCAGCGAGATGTTCGTGCAGTGCCTTAAGCTCCCGTTCTGATAACGGATGGATAGGCCCAAATGGAGGCTGAGTCCCAGGTTGCAACTCAATCGCGCAGTCATACTTCGCGTGCTCCTGCAGCGCCTCAATCCATTCTTGACTGACGATATCCCCATAATCCTTATACGCAGGAAGTGCAGCTTAACTGTATTGTTGGCACCTTCCCTCTCAGAGAATTGTACAATTGCCAACAGGTACACATTACTAAGGTATTCGACCAGTGACTCTTCATTTGTTATGAACACTAAGCGCCCCTGCGCTGGCAGGCTGTTAGCCTTGCAGAATTCTGAGCGCCAGGCTAGTGATCCTGTCTCCCAACCTGTGTGCGGGTTATGGTCCTTCAACCAAGACACAGGCAGGTACCTATCCACCTTAGTGTCGGGCATATCCGTGACTTCGTAGCACATCTCATTATGGTGGTCGCCCATTTTCATCTCCAATGATTAGGTGTAGTGCAGACCTGACCCAGGAATTTGATTACCGCTCGCGTCGCTTATGGGCACGTGTACCTCTCATCGTACAGAAGGTGCCTGAGTCTGCTTAACCCATCGGCTACTAAGCACTGGCCCTGTAGCTCCACTATCAAGTAGCAGGAGCACTTCCACACTTACCTTTCTAGCTCCTATTTCCTACTCTAACTTTGCTCACAGGTGGATTGACTTGGCATGACGAGACAAGTTGTCATGCTTCTGTCTCTTCACTTGACTTGGGGACTTAGTCAACTTGGCTTCGTAAATCCTTTAGTCGCTTGCCTTTTGGCAGAAGGGCTGCCACAACGGGTTGGTAAACATAAGGGATTGGGATTTGCCATTATCAATAGCTAGGGTGTTTAGTATCACGCCAGCATGATTTTGGGTAGTGAACCCTCCTCTGGTAAACTTGGAAATAACACTGTTTATTAAATCAAGTCCAGCCTGTGCCAATTCCACTTGTACTAAATGTAACAATTTTCCTCGAGATGGGCAGAGGTCCACTGTCAGACCAGTTCCAAGCGAAGCATTCCTGGTTCCCGAATATTGCATGTCTCCTCTAGCAGGACCTCACCCAACCTCAACCGAAATAATGTCCTATGACTTGTCCATCCAGCAAAAGAAATTCTGTACGAGATACGCATAAGTAGAACTGAGGCAATAACCCGAAACTCAACAAAGCAGGGATAGCCCAGTCCACTGCACATGGACAGCAACATCTACCTGCCTACACCACCTGGATGTAGTTAGTATCAGGCTTGTTCATGTAATTGACAGGTACCTACCCATCCCAGGAGCCATATCCGGGGTTCCATTCCATCCATGCCTCTTAGGTCTATGGATACAGACTAATAAGGTTACCCTTTGAACAGAATTGGTTCTTACCTATTCCGAGACATGAGTATCAAGCTCCCTGATTGGGGTGGTGCCTAGCGGACTTCATGTATCTTTGACGAGTAAACCAGAGGGGGCGCTTCAGTGTGCTTTAATCATTGTCAGTTCATTTGGACTCACTTACCGGGGCTGACCGTTTCAACCCACGACTCTGTTGGGAAGCACCAACGACTGGGGCTGCTGCAGTACGCTTCCTCCAGAAGTGACCCATTTGCCTGCACTTGGTGCACTCGTAGTACACCCTCCGGCGTTTGGTCAAAGTCGACAGGATTTTCTTATACGCTATTGCATACCCAGAAGTCGCTGGCTTTGCCTGTTTCCATGCGTTGAAATTAGCAGGTTTGGTAGATCTCTGGTTCTGTCTGCCCCAACCTTTTTCCTTCTTCTTGAACCTGCCAGACGCTGAGGATCTATCCTCTTTCTTATCTGCGGCCTGAGACCGTATAGTGGGGTTGATGACGCAATTACTAAACCGGTTGTTGGCCTCCTATGTATGCCCGACCTTGAGGAGAAGATGAAGGTACTCATTCAGGTGGGTCGGTTGTGGCTCCTTAAGGGCCCATGCATTCCGAACTTCACGGGTGATGCCGGACCAAACCTTGTCTCATCCCTGTACTGGATCTGTACAGCTAAGCTTATACATATAGTCAATTACATTGTCCCGGGACTCATGGATATGGTGTGGCTTCATCACAGGGTCTCGCCACTCGGGACAGGGATCGATCGCGCTGGGCCTGGTCTCTACTGTATCTTTGTTCAAGCCATTCTCCCACCACTTTCCGGGTCTGTAAGGGGTTGCTCTCCTTTACAGGAACACCAGTGCGCTTTCCGTGTTCCTTGTTAATGTGCCCATGAAACCCCAGGTACCCTGCCCGGGCTTTGTCTTCAAGAAGGCGGATTACCAAGTTTACCCTATGCATATCAGTTAACGGGCAATCCTCGAAGGATTCAAACCTGACACCTACTCAGGTTAAGAAATTCGCGAGTTCCGCAACCTGGCCCTGGAGTGGATGTATACCACTCAGGTCTTCTGGCATCTTCTTCTGGTGTCTACGTATTGGCCTAGAAGCCGAACTGGTACCCCTTAGGGCTCTCTCTAGCCTCTTCGCCCAGGGATCGCAACGTCGTTTCTTCTCGTGAATCCAGTTATCCTTGCAAGGACCGAGGAAGGAGGGCAAATCTCAGCAACAATCTCCATGGTCATCAATATTGGGGCTGTCATGGTAAGAGTCCCCTGGATCTCCACCGGCTCCCGCCGTACCACCACTGGGGCTTCCATTTCTGTCCCCACTACCTCCGGTATTGCGGACTTGGGATTACCGGCGTCTATCGTACCCCTCAAACTGTTCCTCCAGGCCATCCTGGTTGCCATCCTCCAGGGAGTTAGCCCCTGACGGTCCTGATACTAGTGGTGGAACAGGGCGTCGCCCACTCTCCTGAGTTGGGTTAGGCGGCGTGTCTGTTATCCGCAGAACAGACTGCAACTCTGAACAACTCAAGGGTTGCATCGGGGGGCCAGCATGCCTCCATGACCCAGAGTACCCACATGTTGGTCTTCTATCTCCTTCTATGCCTCACTGGGGTCCGTGGTCCCTGCCTACACCAATAGGAGTGGCAATCAATCGATGCCCTCCTGGTCTCTTCCGACTGCGAGCCTGACAGAGAGAACTTGCCTTGGCTGTCCAAATCGCCACTTCTGACGGTGGGGAGACCCGAGGGAAGACTTGGCTTGCAGGGTGCCGCGGGAATAACCAGTGCTCAATGAACCCCATGAGCAGGTGTTCCTAGCCCAGGGATAGGAGTCCCTTGTGATGGAGCCTCAGGTGCTCACCATTGGTGGCGCCGTACCTGTTCAATGAACCCAGGTGATGCAGCACGTATTGACCGGAATCCCGGAACTGCCGCAGCCAGGAGTAGGAAAGAGGTGGTAGGAGATGGGTCAGAACCAGGGACTAGTAGGGGAACTGATAGAGCAGTGGGTCTTGGGACGGCTATGGGAGGTACAGGAGTTGCAACCAAAGGGGTTGCAGGTGGAATAATGGAGGCAGGTGTCGGACGAGTAGTTGGGTCAGGTGTATCTGGTGACATAAAACCCTGCGGTTTGGACGTCCTTTTCCTTACTGGATGTCACTCAGTTGGCCCGACCGCTGGGCTCCGCCAACGACTGTGCGCGATTGAGGGAGGGACAGACAGGGAGCCTGTCGATGCCCTTAAGAAGGAGGAAGTATAACGGTAGCAATCACCTTTTAGGCTTTCAACCACGTGTATACCGATTGGGCTCAGGTACGCCCTCCATGGGTTGTCGCTGGCTCTCATAGCCAGTTCCAGGCCCAAGTTCCCAGGCTTGGTATGGACGAGCGGGAGCGGGGGTGCGGCCTCTAACATCAGTACATTATTCTCAGCATCAATACCGTACTCTTTTTCGAAAGCCTTTTCCAATGCTGTCATCCGAGTCCTCAATGCTTGCTGATCCCTTATCATCCGCAGGTATGCCTCCTGCTGTACTTTCATCCATTCTACCTCTGCCATAGTAATCAGTTTCCGGAACACCCCCTGCTGCTGGGTGTTCCAGTTCCCTAGTTCCCGCTTCCCTTCCTCAATTGAGTTGGATACCTCCCGGATGATGGAATGTTCAACCAATTTGCACAAGAACACCCTAAATGGGACCCATTAGGTGGAGGAGGGGTCGTGTTGTGGATAAGGGTATGGTCTTGGAAAAATGAGAGCGCCACCGTGCGAGAGTCTGTAATCATCAGGTGAAGGCATTCAATAGGTAGCTGAATAGGAGTAGCCTGCAGAAGGAATGGATGCCCATCCCAGTCAATACCTGCAACATCCCCAATAACCGACGCGCAAAACATGTTGGCAGCATGTTCGCAGAGATCAAGGTCTGAATCCGGGTTGGATTCCATTATCGACCGCAGTTTGGTACTAGGTATTGCGCTTTCCACCCTGAACGACTGTTTCTAGACAAGGTTACAAGTATTCACTCAACCTCTGTGCTGCAGGTCGAAAACAATTGATCAGGAGAGGAGTCAAGCGAGGAGTTCACTTAATGATATACTGTAATGAAGGATCACCGAGGAACATTGATCCCATGGGTACGACTGCACCGAACAAGTTCATACTTATCGCCAAAGGTTCCCACAATGAAAGAGAAAAGTAAACGGTACAACTTGATATCATTAAGCCTGATGCTTCACTCAATTAAGGTCTGGAGAGGATTGATTGTTGGGGTAGGAGAGTTCTCGTATAGACTTTCAGGTAGTTTTATCTTACGCAAGGAACTCCCCTATCAGTTTACTCCAGCCATTCGAGCACACCTTTCTACGCTAAGGGCGGTCCGACACGTCTCCTGGCACACCCTTGGGCCATGGGAGTGTTGACACACTCCAGGCGGCATTCAGCCTTTGCAGTTAGTGTTTCTGTGGCACATTTCCATTTTACCCGCGGTCGTGAAAACCTCCACGTATCGGCGACTTGCCAGTGGCTAACAGTCAAGATGCCACATAAACTAGAGTATCTATGACACCCTTCCCATGTGCGTGGATCTCTACTTGACCCCAGAAGCTACCATGAGTGGTTTATCTGTCGACCATTTACGAGTCTCGGGCTTCCGGCGTTTTCCGCAGGCTGCGGTAGTCCGAGTTATCCAATGGGCGCTACCCATGACCACCTCCTCGGATCCACCTTACCTGTGGTAGGAATCATCCTTTTAGTGTCTCCGCACTTCCCTTTCAGAGCCTCTGGCGTTGGCGACACTTGCAGGCTTGACATTTCTAAAACTCTCCACGTCACCACGGCACCACCAGGTACTACCTTCGGGATCCCGACGGTTAACACCCATTTACTCTGTTTGTTTTGGTCCATTTTACTCCGCACAACTTGGAGGAGGTACGCCACGTTCCACCCTATGCCCCGTTATATATCCTGCGAACAGCCTGCCGTCAACCAGAAGGCAGCGACCTATACGCTGTTGCAAGCCCCTCTCCCAAGACCCCACTTTGCCAGACTGCGCACAACTACACAACCGTTAGCCCATGATGTCCAGGCCTCAAGGCAGGGCCGGAGGGGCATTATAGCAATAATGTCACCAATTTACAGGTTCTTCGGAGCTGCGTACCTCACCCAATCACATCGCCCAGAACTCCAGATTCCAGTATTATGCATGGCTTCGCCTGACAAACATTCGTGTTATTTATCCGCAACCCCCTGAGGGACTTCTTATTGAGAGATAGGGTAACTCAGGACCCTGGCCAGGGTAAGATGATCCTGAGGGTAGGGTAATCTTGTCCGCTGGAGAAGATAACTTTTCCGCGTTACCCTATCTATCCCGTTGCTGGAGATGGGCACATCCCACCTTTTTCCAGTTACCCGACTAAGCGGAGTAACTGCCCCTTCAGTGGTCCCTAGGTACGCTGACACCACTCCCGCGTATACCCAGTTACCCAAGTACCTGGCCCGCCGATTCTGTTCATCTCGCAGCCCAGGCTATCAGGTCTCCGTAGGTTAAGTACTTACTTGCTTGCCAGTTCCTACCAGTTCTCCTCCTGGCTACCTGTATGGTTGTAGGTTCCGACTCCTATAGCTCCTGCATCCTGGGCCATTACAACAGGGTGAAATGTCCGTAGCCTCAGTGCAGGTTTTGGTGCCAGTACCCGGGCCGGAGCAAATGCCAGACCCAGTGTAAGTATGGTGAATGGGAGAGGTAGCAGCCTCAATATGGTAAGGGGTGGTGCAGGTGTTGCACCCACTACCCTGTTCAGAGTGTCCTGGAGTAGGACTGGGTGTCGGATCCCTTGTGTCGCGTACTGTGATCCCTTTAGCCTTGCAGCCCCACTACTAGACCTGTTGACCATCAGTTGGTCCAATTGAAGGACTACCTGACTGACCCCAGAGACTTGAGGAAGTGAGTGAGAGTCAACTACTAGATGTTCTTGGGAACGATGACATCCCGCAGGAGCTGCGATGGGGAGTTTTGGTGTCAGATTTAGGACAGATACTCACAGGCAAACCATAGTAGACAAGGTAATCGAGCCGTGCAGGTGTACACCCAAAACATATTTGTATCATGACCTAAGGGGTACCAGGACAGGTTCTCCGCGATCAGGGTCAGGGTTCAGAGGTTCTGGTGATGCAATGAAGAAACAAAGTTTCAATCCCTCAGTACAGGTATAGACAGGAAATTACCCGGTTGCATAAACAAAGTAAATCTAGTAGGGGCACACCATTTTATATAACAAAGGGAAGTCCTCTGCTTACAAATCCCTACCATTGCAACCCTTTTGTTCTGCACTGCTTCGACCTTCCATCACTTTCAATAAGGTTCAGTTAAGCGGAACCTCTCCTAACCACCCCTATTTCTCACGGCCCAACTGTCCTTCCTCTGGTTACCACTGCAACCAATAACCTAAATCTATCCATTCCATGCTAGGCAGTATGACAGTAGCCTTCCTTATGGCTGCTCTCTAGCATTGGTTTACTAATAGGGCTAAGGTACACTCACAATCCCTTATCATGTGCCAAACAGGCCAATTCCATGAAATAAGCACCTTGTTACGCATGGAGTAGGGGCAGCACGGGCGCAGCCTATATCATTAGCATATTATATTCACCATCAATATCATATTCTTCTACAAATGCCTCTTGTACAGCATTTATCCTATCTCTGAACAGTTCTTGATCCTTTGATATTGTGAGGTATGCCTGCTGCTGTACCTTTATCTATTCCACTACCATGGTGATAATCTGGTACTTAAGAACCTTCCACTGGTAGTCATTGGACTATGTTATTTCCTTCCTAGCATGGGTAACCGAAAGCGCAACCACCGGAACAATGTATGGTTCAAGAAACTCATGGGAGAATTCACAGAATAGTATGCCTTCCATGGGTAGTGGAAGAATATTGCGCATGAGGTCGGAATCACGGAAGAATAAGAGTGTTGCAGAATGTGGATCTTGAAGCCTGAGGTCAACTTGTTCATCCCTAAGTGCAATAGGGGCCACCTTGATCGATTGTCCTTGTCCTTCCCATCCAAGGCCACCGCCATGTATGAAGTTCTAGGCTCGAAAGGTAGAGGTTCAAGCTGAGTCCGGTGGGGGCCCGAAACATTCCTCGGAATCGGAGTCACCAGCGACTCTAGTTGGAAGTTCGCCACTAGTCTCGGCACTTTTACTCAGGGGATACTAGTTCGAGATAGGGTTCGCAGTGTAAATGCGCAGCCAGGGTGGAAAGTCGTTAAACTGTTAAGCAGCCGAGGAGTTATGTCAGAAGAGTGCTTAACAATATACTTTAAAAGCGCGACCCCAAGGAAAATAGATGTCAAGATTGCGATAGGACTGAACAACTTCAAACTTACTGTGAAGGTTCACAAATTTCATGACTAAAGGAAATAGTAAAACTTAATATGATCAAGCCTGACGCTTCATTCAATTAAGATCTTTGGAGGATTGACTTTTGCAGTAGAACACCTCATACATTGCTTTTCAAGAACTTTTATCATATGCAAGAAACTCAGCTATCAGTGTACTCTAGGTATTGGGGCAGACCCTTCTCAGCTAAGTGTGGCCCAACATGTCAGCTGGCAGGAGACCTGTCATGCATGCATATGTCGACACACTCTAGTCACTGTTCACCTAATCTGGTTATCATTTGTACGGTGCATCTCTATTTCCCCTGCCAGAGTTGCAAGCTCCGTGTACTTGTGCCTTGACGGTGGCTAACAGTGAAGATGCCTGATAAAGTGCACTATCTATATGGCCCTTCCGACATACATTGATCTCTATGTGACCCCAACAGCCCCCCGGAGCAGTTTATTCATCTCCTATTCACGACTCGGACTTCTCAAGTATTGCGTAAAGTGTGGTGGTCATATAGTGCCACAATAGGTACTACCCATGACCAATACCTCGGATCCACCTTGCCTATAGTGGCAATCGTACTTCCAGTGCCTTTGTGCTTCCGTTATGGAGCCTACAGCATTAGGAACCAGTTCATGTTTAATAGGGGTTAAACCCTACTGATGGTATCGGCACTACAGGGTAATCCGTTCTTGACTGCCACAGTTAACACCCATAACTACGTCAGTGCAGATCTATTTTACTACACATGACTTGGAGGAGCGATTCTGCCTTCTACCCGAGGCCCTACTGTATATCCTATGAACAGCCTGCGCTCAACTGAATGGCCATGATGCACCTGGTGTTGAAAGCAGGTCCCCAAATGTTCACTTTTGGTAGACTGCGCACAACAACCGAACCGCTTGCCTATGATCTCAGCGCCTTAGTGTGGCGTGGAAGGGGTAAGATTGGAATAATGTCTCTAATTTATGGCTTCTTTGGAAATGCTTACCACCCCCAATACCGCCTCGGGCAGTGATAGATCTCTGTACTATGCCTGGCTCTACATGACAAACATTGCTGTCATTTCCACTGAAATCCCTAAGTGACCACGTATTGCCAAGTAGGGTAACCAGAATCACAAGGCAGGGCAACAGTGACACCGGAGTAGGGTGGCCTATTCTGAAGTTCCAGGTATGATTGCCCCATCACAATATCTATGCCTGTGGTGGAGATAGCCTTCACTCCCCTTTGTCGGATTACCCAGCCTGGCTGCGTCACTATTCTGTACAAAATCCCTGACTATGGTAACACCTCGCGACAGTTTTTGCACAAGTCCCTACATGCCTTGTGTTCCTTACCGTTCATGCCACAACCTACACCATTGGGCCTCCATGGGTCAAACCCTTTCATGCCCCACTGTTCCTCCCCATGTTCCACAGGGCAACCTGCATGGGTGTATGTTTAGTCTGCCATCGCTCATGTATTCTGGGTTGTTACAATAATGCACTACCCGTATAAATCAAGGTATCCAGATTCAGTCCAACTTTGTGATAAGGTACAGTCAGGGATAATGCACCTGGCTAGTATTGCCTGGGCACTATCGCAGCCCCATTGAACTAACCATGACCAGTACCTTAATCTTATATGGAAGGTTGGATACACCTTAGCAGACAACAGCAGCCTTCGTCTTCGTAACATCTATGAAATGGATAAGCTTTAATCCCGTCCCAAGAAGGAAGAGAGAACATCAACCGCAAAAAGGTTCCGCAAGAGTGACCAAGATTTGGGCGGAGAAAACTACAGGTCTAGCAAACCGAACAATTATAGTATGGGGAAACAGACACAGCGGATGACCTCCAGACATGTAGTTGTAAATCAGGAAACCATGTCAACCTTAACTACACACCATAGAAAGCATAACTAGTGCACCAACTATGGGCAGATAGGGCACTTCTGGAAGCAGTCCATGGTGATGGCCCCAGTAGTTAGTTCTTTCAAACAAGCACTTATGGCGAAAAGGTCTGGTACTGTAAAGGAGCATCAAGCAACTGAGTAATAGCAAAAGTGCATTGAGACTCCACCTCTTCCCTTATCGCTGCACATTTGAGCAGTCCACCACTCATCATTACGGACGATAGAGTTCAATACGGACAGGCCTGAATTAGGTAAGCTCCTATAGCTCGTTTTAAGGTATCACATGCCTGAGCTTAAGTATAGGCCCCAGAGGTGTGAATGGATAAACCCCCATGGATATGAGTGGTGAGAAAGGTCAAAACCTCTCTACCAGTGGAGAAAGAGAAGCTGACCAGAACCTCACCAAGTTTAATGAAAGGTATGTCACAGGCCATATGTGGTAGTAGCATTTTCCCACTGGGGTTCAGGATCATGTCATTTTCTCGTGTCAACTTATTATTTTATGTATTTCCTTAAGGATTTCATTGGCGGGTAGTTATATTTCCTTATCAACGGTTGCTGTACCTTAGAAGAGGTAGTGATGGCAGAGCCGCATGATAATCGGAAAGTCACAAGATACTTCTTTTAGAACCGGTCTGTCAGTACAATCTCACCCAGCTCCTTGCCATGATGGTTGTCTTATAGCGAAATCCATATCACTTAGGATTTGAATCAATTGAAGATGTTTAACCTTGCTTGAGAACGGTTTAATACCTAAAATCACACTAGCATGACAGTAAACACCCTACCTATAGTGACGAAGATTTTCCTATAGAAAGTAGTTCACACTTACCAACGCATGGTGGCTGGTCTTATGTCGAAGAGTAAGAGAATTAGTAAGAAACCAACCAAGATTTTGAAATCCTGATAACAAGAAATGAGGCAGGACAGTGATGGCCTCCCCTATACACTAAGTCTATTCACCTATGAGTAACATAGGATTTGAATGTAGAAGCATGGCAGTTTAGTGCAGAAGCACAACCACTTTGACAAAGTGGAGATACCAGGCCAGTGCCTAGTGGTGGCTGGGTTCAGGAGACACAACCCGCTTGTGTAGATATAAAAAAACATGTTCCAATAAGCAATTCATATGGCAACTACATTCCAGAATCAGGTCAATACTATACCAGGTCCTTGATTATGAGGGTTTGCGATGACCGGAATGGGATACACTGTGAGGGTGCAGATATTCCTAACATTAAGGTGGATGGTTATTTACTGATTACATGGCTAATAGACCACAATTGCGGTCTTGACTGGAGGACAGAGGGACTAACCTGGTGCTTAGATTGCAGTAAGCTCAATTGTCTAACGCAGTCATGGCAGTTAGTCCTCGTAACAGAGAAATAGCTTTCAGCAGAAAACCTATCTAATATACAACTGTTGGGTATGGCACAATCGTCTGATGTATTAGCAGATAACATTGTAGGCAAGCTGCTCCTGAAGTACAAGCACTATCAGGGCATCTTCAGTCAAGAATAGATTGAGGCACTAGTGGAGCGTGCGAAGTATGACCACAAGATTGAGTTCCAGCTAGGAACCCATGCTCCCATTGGCCCTGTCTATGTGTTGTTGGACATGGAGCTCCAGGCACTCAACTAGTATCTCAATAGGATGCTGAGAATATGACAAGAGTGGAGATCCAACTTACCAGTGGCAGCTCCTATCATATTATCATGAGAACCATTTAGTATCTTATGGCTTGTGATTGCTTACACGAGCCTGAATAAATTTATTGGGAAGGGTAAGCATTCTATTCACCTTATTGAACAAGCTAAGGGAGACGTCTAGAAAGGCCATAGTGTTCACGAAGCTGAACCTGAAGAATAGTTGCTACCCATTGAGGATGGGAGAAGATGGGCAGTAGGAAACTATATTCCGGTATAGGGATGGACTTCATGAGTACACTGTTATGCCTTTCTGATTATGCCATACACCTAGAGCCTTCTGCACTATAATCAGGAGATATTTAGTGCCCTTTCAGATAACGCAGTTACAGGGTACATGGCTCATATCCCGATCTACTCCAAGACCATGGAATAAGATGTCACGATAGTAAGGCAGGGAAAGGAAAACCACAAAAGGTAGGATTAGGTATGAGCATCAAAATGTTTAGCTTGCAGTAATGGGAGGTTGACTTCCCAGATTATAGGATATCTAATATGGGGATCTCTATGTGGTTGGAAAAGACACAGACAATCAAGAATAGAGGACCCCTGATATGCGTCATGGACATATAAAGCTTTAGGGGTACTGTCAACTACTACGATTGGTTCATCACGATCTTTAGCCAAGTTGCTAAGCTGCTAACTGCCTTGACCAAGAAGGATGCCAGATGAGATGGGCCCTCTGCACGTGGCCCGGCTTTCAACCCATTTAGAAAAGTATTGATGTCCAAACCCATCCTAGCATATTTGGATTGTACGATGTCCTGAACCCTAGACAGTGACACTAGTATTTTTGCGTGGCTTGTTATTTTCTCCAGTTTTGTGATACTGAGATGTGGTATCCCATGGGCAAAATTAGCCATAAGTTCCATCCAGCCGAGCTTAATTATAATGTTCATGAGCTGGGGCTGACTGCAATCATAACAGCATTTAAGGAACAGGTTTATTGACTGCCCTCAGCAAATGACCGGGTGGTGATCTATATGGATGATAAGAATTTAGGGTACTTTGATGGTACTAAGATACTGAACTGGAGGCCGCCTCACTGGGTCAAGTTGTAGCAACCATTCAACATCAAGGTGGTTTACAGTAAAGGGCAATTGAGTGAGAAGGCTGATGCACTATTGCATCATAGGGACTACCACTCCGAACAGGAGAATGACTTACAACAGGACCCCTGTTTTCACCCCAACTCCAGGTTGTTAGCCAGGGATGAGACATGATGTGACCACAAGTGTTACAAGTTTGCCAATCGTTTTGGCTACAGTCTTCTGTTTTTGCAGTCTCACATGGTGTGGCTAAAAGAGATCTGGAATATTGGAGTATCTGAAGGACAATTCTAGTCGGTGACAAGGAAGGTGACCAGTACTTTACAATGGAGAAGAAATTACTCTGCTATATAAGCGGCAGGTAAGTTCATACTGGTCGGGAATTGAAAGAGACAATCATAGAAGAAGAACATGATTTCCACTTGGCCAAGCACTTCGGGACCTACCAAAGGATTGATAGGATTAGACGTAACTTTTACTGGCTGAAAATGGACAAACATATCGTAAAATATGTCCAAACTAGTGGTCCCTGTTAACAGGATAACTCTATCCAGTATGAGAAGTGCACTGTGCTGGTCCTACTGAATGATTCAACAAGACTTTGAACAGTAATTTTAACAGTTTTCATCATAGTGCTGCAGGAGTCAGAAGGGCATACAAAGAGTTCGATAATAGTGGATCAATTGGCAAAGATGGTTCATTTTATAGTACTGACCATGGAGTACTCATCAAGGAGCTGCCCTTCATATTCCTGAAGGAGGAATAGCTGCTTCCTGGGCTACTGGAATCTATTACCTCCAACAGTGATAGCCAATTTACATCCAAGTTCTGGAAGAGTCTAAGGTACCTGTTACTCGTGAAACCCAAGATTTCGACTGCTTTCTATCCCTAGAGCGATCAGCAAACTGACTTAGTCAATTAGACACTGGCGAAGTACATACAGAGTTGCTGTTCCCATTACTAAGACGCATGGCTATTATTGTTACCATTTGCTAGTATGCATACAATATCTTTATGTTGGAATCTACCAGGTTGTCCCTATTTCAGATAAAGTAGTGGTTCCACCTAAAAACAAACTGGTTAGATGTGGTATGTGATAATCAGCGAACATATCGCAATACTAAGCTAGTAGTCAAGGACAGGAAAGAAACCTGGAAAGAAAAGCAAGAGAGTCTATAGTGGGCTCAAGAATGATGCAGGAAATGCTATCACCAGGAAAGACTGCCATCCCCCGAATATGTAACTTTGTCAATGTAATACTAGGGTAGTCAAAGAGGGCAGACCACGGGAGGTTAAATCAAAAGAACATGCAGACTAAGAAAGCATTACGGAAGCTAGACGAGTTAATGTTTTGCTCATTTGTAGTCAAATGATAGGTTGATATGCTAGCCTACAAACTGCAATTACCAGATGTTTGGTCACTTCCTCAGGTTGACAATGTTGCACTGCCAGAGCCATATTGTAAGGATCTGGATAGAAGCAGGCACAAGGAGCTCCTGCTCTGGAGATCGTGGATGAGAAACCAAGCTATCTTATTAACGTTCTGGTCAATCATTGATAGTCTAGGGAAAAAAAACCACTGTTTCTTCTACCATTCAGCCAGCACCTCGTTTCTCTGTAAGGCTTGTAATGAGGGTACTGCTAGGAACATGGATCCCAAGGTTGCAACTGCACTGAACAACCTCAAACTTATTGCCAACAGTTCATACAAATATAAGAGTAACAGGAACAGTAAAACTTAATATCATCAGTTGTACTACTTCTCTCAATTAAGGTCCCAAGAGGATTGATTGCTGGGGTAGGGGAGTTCTCGCATAGACTTTCAAGTGGTTTTGTCTTATACCAGAAACACGGCTATTCGTTTACTCCAACCATTTGAGCACACTGTTCTCCACTCAGGGTGGTCCGACATGTCTCCTGGTAGACCCTGCAGGCATCCCTCTGTTGACAGATTCTAGTCATCATTCACCTCATATGGTTATAATTTCTGCGCCACAACTGCATTTTGCCCACCACGGTGAAAACCTCTTCGCATTGGTGCCTTACCAGTGGCTAACAGTCCTGACTCCTGATGAACTGGACTATCTATAACACTCGTCGCATATTCATCAATCTCTATGTGACCCTGGAAACTAGCGTGAGTGGTTTAGGTATGTACTGTTTACAACTTCCCAGACTTCTAGCGTCATCCGCAGGATATAGTAGCCGTATAGTGTTCCCCAGGGCTCTACCCATTACCACTTTCTTGGATCCACCACACCTGCAGTAGGAATTGGGCTTTTAGTGACTCTACACTTCTCCTATAGAGCCTATGCTATTAGGGTCACGTTCGCAGTTGATAGATTGAAAACTCTCCTGCTGGCCCCAGCACTATCCAGGATTATCATCAGAACCCCCATGGTTAACTCCTATTAATGCCGTCACATTTGGTCCATTTACTCAGAACAACCTGCAGGAGATCCCCCACCTACCACTCTATGCCACCTTTTATATGTTGTGAACTACCTCATGTGGACTAGACAGCAGCGACGGATACGGTCTTACAAGTAGGTCTATAAGAATTCCACTTTAGTAGACCGTGCACAACTACACAACTGTTTCCCCATGCCATCAGGGCCTCAAGCTGGGGCCAGAGAGGTATAATAGTGCTAATCTCACTAATTTACAGCTTCTTCAAAGCTTCCTAGCCCGTCCAATTGTATCTCACAAGACCCTAGATTCCAGTATCATGCCTGGCTTTGTGTGACAAACATTCCAGTCCTTTCTTCTGACTCCCCAATTGGCTTCGTATTACCCAGTAGGGTAACTCAGGCTCCTGGACCGTGTAACCTGAGTTCCAAGGCAAGGTAGCTGTAGTCCCAGAATAGGGTAACATATCCCGGAGGTTGGTGGATCTTTACCCCGTTACCCAGTCTATTCGTGTGCTGGAGATAGGATTCTCTCTCTTTCACTTGTTTAGTGCCTAGCCTAGTAGGATAACTTCTCCTTGGCCTATCCTTGAGTATGCTTACACCTCCCAAGGGTGTTTGCCATACAGGTTGTAATGGAACCTGGACCGCCAGACATCCATGGCTCAAATGGTTACTTGGACTCCTGTTCCTGTCAGTCAGCCTCAAGGCCCCCTGCATTAGTGTAGGTTCAGTCTCCCATAGCTTATGTATCCTGAATCGTTCCAAGGGTGTGCAGTGGGGAAGAATTCATGGGAGTCCTATGAAATAGTGGCGGGAACTGGCTGTAATAAGAGCACGCCTAGGAAGATAGATCCCAAGATTACAACTGTACCAAAAAACTACAAACTTATTGCAAACAGTTCACACAAATACAACAGTAAAGCAAACAGTAAAGCTTAATATCTGTAAGTCTGACCCTTTACGACTTTAAGCTCACGAGTGGATTGTATATTGCAGCAGTTGAGTTCGCGCATATATTCTTAAGTTGTTTTATCTAATGCTGGAAACTCCCCCATCAGGACATTCCAACTATTGCAGCACACCCTTCTGCACTAAGACTGGTCTCACACATCTTGTTGTACACCCTTTAGATATCCATGCATTGACATCCTCTGGTCAGCATTCACCTCATGCAGTTATTGTTTCCATGGAGTACCTTTTTTTTGCCCACTGGTGTGGAAACTTCTTGCCAGCGGTGCCTTGTCAGTGACTAACAATCAAGACACGTGAGGAAGAGGACCATATGTGACACCCTCGCAATCTGCATTGATCCCTACGGGACTCCAGAAACTACCACGCGTGGTTTATGTATCTACTATTTATAAGGCTTGGACTTCCAGTACCTGTCACAGCATATGGTACTCTTGTAGTGCTACAATGGGTGCTACCCATGACGACTATAGCAGATCCATCTTATCTGTGGCATGAATCATGTTCTTCTGGGCTCCATAGTACCCTTGTAGAGCCTATGGCATTGGGGACATATTTGGGCTTATTAAGTGTAAAACTCTCCCAGTTACCCTGGTACCAGCTGGGACTAACTTTGGGACCCCGACAGTAAGCTCCCATTAAGGCTGCCAGCTTTGGTCTGTTTCAATCCGAAAAGGTTCAAGGAGGTACTACTCCTTACACCCTACGCTCGCATGTATATGCTGCGAACAGCCTATGGTCAACTGGACAGCAGCGACGCATACACAGTTGCAAGCAGGTCTACAAAGATTCCCTTTTGCTAGAGTGCACAGAACCACACAACCGTTTGCCCCTGATGTCTGGGCCTCAAGTCAGCGCCAGAGCGGCATGATAGGAATAGGGTCTCAAATTTATGGCTGCTTCGGGGCTTCGTAGCCTACCCAATAGCAGCTTCTAGACCCCCATATTCCAGTAATGTGCATGGCTTCTGGTGTTAAACATTTCGGTTATTTCATCCAAACTCCCCACGGGACTTCGTATTGCCAGGCAGTGTAACTCTAGCCACATGACAGAGTAACCCCAGTTCTATGGTAGGGTAACCATGCTCCCTGACTAGGGTAACCATGCTCCCTGACTAGGGTAACCTACTCTGGATGTCAGGTAACTTTACCCTGTTACCCTATCCATTCCTATGGCAGGGATAGACTTCTCTCCCTTTTGGTGCCCCAGTTACCCAGCCAAGTAGGGTAGCATGTCTTTAGCAAATGGTTAAGTATGCTAACATCACTCATGGGTGTATGTCTTGCTGTTCCTAATGGAACCCGGACAATCAGGCTTCCATAGGTTAAACCCTTGTTTTCCCTCCTGTGCCTACCAGTCAGCCTCAGGGCTCTCTGTATAGGTGTAGGTTTAGTCTTCCATAGCTCATGTATGCTGGGTCATTACAACAAAACCCTTCATCCTCTACCAGTACTATTATCATGTTATATTAAAGGAACTATCCGCTGTGTTATCTCTAGTGCTCGAATGAATTTTTATTTCAAGATATAGTGTTGAATACATAGAAATCCTACAAATTCTTTTAAGTGTCATGCCTAGTACTACAGGAAAAATTGCCACAATTCCCATCAAAAAGTTAGCATAGAGTTTCGCTCTCAGGAACCATAGAGACCCTGACCGCTGTGGAATGACAATTCGTAAATTGGCCAAGTGGTGTCGCAAGCAACACCGAAGCTGTCTGGTCGAGGAATATGCAGTCACACCCAGCATAATCTCACTCACAATTGTTTGCTCGGTCCTGGATTGCTTGCTCAACAATAACGCCCTGATTGATAGAAATTTTAACAATAACTCCAGTCTTCAAGTAAATACCTGAAGCTTCGCGAATGCCCCAGATCCCTACCTACCATTTGCTCAGAGCGCATATTGAACATGTTCCTAAAACCCCAATCCAACCATTGACATTTTCCCACTTCTCACATCACCTGATTTTGAATGCTTTGGGCAAGCTCCGGGAGTGGGTCAAATGGGCCAAGTGAAGGCGTGTTCGTTGTACCTGATTTAGATTGCACCTGATGGACAAAATACAATTAACTCCAGAGAGCGCGAAGAAATGAGAAAAACCAGGAACGGGCAGAGAATCGGGTACTGTACACACCATTCAACCGCCCCCCTCCCTGGATCTTGATCACTCAGGTACGACACCATAATTTGGCGAGTATGGACACTGCTGCGAATTGCTGGTGTTCAATCCTCAATTGTGATCACTGTGATACGAGTATACTGTCTCTGGATAATGTAGTTTCTGAGGTGCTGCAACACCCAGGGGACAGAAGAGAACGGAGAGGAAAAGGTTTAGAAGACAAAACTACGATACAGGGAACGGAGGATCTGTTGTAACAAGAAAAGTACAAAAAGAAAGGCATGAAATATGTGATGTGATAGAGAAAACTAGGCCAAACTTCGGGGGTCAAGCGCAATCTAGGAACACAATACCCCACTTCCACTTGCATTAGACCAAACCTGAACTTAGGAAGAGAGAGAAAAAGTCAGGTGTCATTCTATAGTAGGCACCAGAGAACCTAGGTCATCAAGAAAAACAGCGAAAAGCGGAAAAGAGCGATATCAAGCGACAGGTATCAGACGTTAAGAGGGTTGAAAAAAGGCTGAAGGGGGCAGTGAGATTCTGGGAATATATTCTCAGTACAGCCAGGAGGGTGAAGCTTGGTACTCGAACACGGAAAGGAAGTATGTTATCTGAAGGATTAATCGGCAGCGCTAGTAGATTTTCCAGATCCTTTATTAACTTTGACACGCTCATCCCGCCTCGCCGCAAGAGGCGCGGGTGCAGTGAAGTGTCACATGTCCGGCACATCGGGGTCACCATCTTTACGTGACACCAATAGTGCCACCACTGCCTCGTGCCGACGCCGGGCGGCCCGTGAGATTGGTGTCATGTTATAGTGGTCTACCCGATCCGGCTGGACCTCGTCCCGTTCCAGTAACAACTTCACGACTGCCTCGTGCCCATTCTCGGCAGCCCAGGAGATTGGTGTTCGGCCCATTGGGTCCATTCTATCGGGGTTGACGTCGTCACGTCCCAATAACAGCCTCACCACCGCTTCGTGCCCATTCTCAGCGGCAAGCGAGATTGGTGTTTGGCTATAGTAGTTGTCTGGCCTATCGGGGTTTACCTCCTCCCGTTCAAGTAACAACTTCACGACAGCCTCATGCCCATTCCCGGCAGCCCACCAGATAGGCGCCCGGTTATGACGATCTGGCTTATCAGGGTTGACGTCTTCCTGTTCTAGTAACAGCTTCACGACATCTTCATGCCCATTCTCAGCAGCCCACGAAAGCGGTGCCCGGTGTTGATAGTCTGCCTTATCGGGTTTGATGTCTTTCCTTTCCAGTAAATTCTGAGCTTCTCCCTCGCGGTCGTCCTCAGCGGCCCACACACCTGGTGTCAGGCCATCAGCGGAGGTGGTTATGCTCAGACCGCTGTTGGGGGCGTTGGAGCCACTGGTGTCGATGGGGTTGTTGCTATGTCCTGCGGCGCCAATGTCCCCATGGAAATAGGGAATGAAACTCGGTTGAGACATTTTTCTCCTCTAGGCTCGTTGGGGTACCGCAGAGGACGAGTCGATGGGTATTGTGCTAGGGGACAAAGTTGCGGGGAGCTGGAGGAATCGAAGGTTCTTCACAATTGCCCAGCTTAGCAGATGGGCGCCCACCGAAAGGACTATATTCTGTCCTGCAAAGAAAACAAACAACACGCATGCTTCACTCACTCGCAAGAAGATAGGCTACCGGCGCCTACACACAAAAAAAACAGTTTCCTGAGAACGTTCACACAGGTCGCACACGTCCAAGCGATGACAAGCAATCAATTAACGTCGCCGTATTCTCCAAGGTGTCCGTCGTTGTCCTCGTCGATCTCGTTCTCCACTCGCCGAGTTGCACAATTCCGGGCAACGAGAAGGAAGGGATGAGGAAAAGAGGCCCCCCAATATGCCCTTCCGACCCACGGGCACCTCTGTGCGCTGTCGCCTCAAAAACCAAACTAACCCTACAACACACAAAATAGGGTATGCACGAAAAGAAGTAGCCGCATTTCTGTCCCTACAGCACTTAGTCTAACCATCGTATCATATCTGCAATCAATGTCGCGCAGCAAGTGATAGAAATAGCCGCTCCACCACTCCTGGCCATTGACAATCAGGATCTGCCTCCTGTGCCTCTCACACCCCAACGCCCGCCCAACCTCGCTCTCGTACGGCGGTAAGCCCGGCAGGCTCGACTGAACCTCCCAATACTTCAGCTGAAAAAATTATCAAAATTTACTTACTCCGCTCTCGTAATACCAAGTCACCCAATTTCTGATCACATGGGTAGGAAAGATAGTTCTCGGGCTCTCCTGCCAAGCTATACAGAATTAGGTGATATTCCCTCCGACCCCTACTGACACCTGTATCATACGTAAACCGCCCCGCCAGGCAGCCTCTTCCACCGCTCCCCAATATACCAGGAACCTTCTATCCTCCAGTTCGTGGAGTCGCCACACCTTTCAGTAGTAGAGCCCAACCCGTACCAGGAGGTGCAGAGTATAATTTTCTGTTGACGGATGGGCAACGCTAGTGTACCTCACCAGTTGAGAAGCTCTAACGCTTGACTTGAGCCCCACAAGAGCTTGTATCCCTCAAGCCAAGCTAGTCTGAACTTATGTAAACTATGGCTCGGGCCATCATCGAGAACAGCAAGGAATTTCTAAACAACTTGATTGTCTTCTTTTCCAATTCTTACGGAAAAAGCGGGGCGGGTAAGCGAGATGGGGATCCCCAAGGCTACCTTATAAATGAATCTGAGAGATGTAGCGAGGAAAGGGAAAGAAGATTTAATACCATAACTTAAAATTTTCAACCCACCTTTGGTTGCCAACTTAATGCGAGGGTCCCAGCGCCCCCCGAGAGTTGGCTGGGCCAATGGGAAGTTGAGGGCAGGGAAAACAAGTGAGATGCTTAAGTGAAATTACAGGGGGAAGAGGGGAACCGTAGGCTCCGTAAACATACTACGTTCAATCAATTTTCACAGGCTACAGAGGGGAAAGGGAAGCCGTTGTGTCCGCCGAGGGACCCGGTAATTTATTCTGGGGGCCACGTTTGACAACAAAAAAACTGAGTTTTTGTTGAAATACTAGTATTTGGCATGCCCAAAGTTTTTTTCTTTTTACCAAGATATAGGACTATCATTTAGTGTAGACTAGATAGAAGAACGGAGGAAATTTGGATTTAGTTTAAAAAAAAAGGAGAAATTTTTTTCCGTGTATGACACAAACACTTCTATTATCATAGTACGAGTATACTTGCCCTTGTGTTACCACACTGGTGGTACTTACTCTCTTGGTATTTCTTGGCACAATGCTCATGTCTTGGCAGGTTGGGTCACATGATTGCGCACTTTTGGAAAAGCTTGTTTTATATAATAGATTACCGCTACAGTTGGGGCAATGTTAGAAAGAAGTTACCACCCTAGTACTAACAGGTCTACCAAAAAGGAAGCGCAAATTCTTTTTTTTTTGATGATGAAAACACCCAGTATAAGTAAGAAATACACAATTTTTGTACCATGGCAAATAGGACCTTATGTGTTCAATATTAGGAGCATATCCTCCGCTCAGGCTCTCCGTACAGCTCCACCTTTGATTGGTTTGGAGGAGTGATACCAAGTAATCACTAGCGAAACCGGCCCCGATCTACCACGAGCCGGAATTCCCGAGCCAATTCTGGTGGGCCCGGGTCCTCCACCAAACCATCAGCAGCCCGCGCCTTTCCCTGACAGGTCGAGGTGCCTCTTGAGGAACACTGGACAGCACTGGAGATATACTCCTTTAAACACCCTTAGGTCGAATAATCACACCACACAGCCCCGCACTGCACCAACGGTCCCTGTCTTAATCGTAGAAAATGTTAGGCCTCGAGTTCAATGTTGAGCACGGGTCTTACCCCAAGGGCTATCATACATGGAATGCATTCATACCGTACTCTT
Organism: Tuber magnatum; assembly: GCA_003182015.1. Taxonomy (NCBI): domain Eukaryota; kingdom Fungi; phylum Ascomycota; class Pezizomycetes; order Pezizales; family Tuberaceae; genus Tuber; species Tuber magnatum. Next base: position 2,906,023 of record PYWC01000007.1, read on the forward strand.
CCCACTGCATCAGGAAGCGTTCGGCATAAGAGTGAAACCAATATCCATCTTGAAAATATTGGCAACTCTGACACTTGTCTTAAGGTATAAAGCTGGCAGTGAGAGCTGAACACAACATAGTTTAAAACTTTTAGGATAGTATTCATCGCTTGTGCTATTGAACCATACGATAATGTAGGAAACCTTTTACTTCTTTTATGTTTTTTAACTCATAGTTCTGATTATATTATTGGGACAAGATGTTGCATGTAGCAGTTAAGTTATGATGAAAGAAAACCCTCAAATCATGTGCAAAAAAAAAGAAAAATCCACTTCTTAACAACTACGGTTCCCAATCAAAGAAATATGCAGAAGGAAACCTGTAATACTACACCTAAAAGTGACTAACAGTGAGTAAAAATACATGGGATACAGTCCTGCCACTGAAAGCCTACTGCTAAATGACAATAAAAAAAATGAAAAAAACCAAAACCAAAGACCTGGAAACATTGCAATACTGTGGAAGGGAAGTGGCCACAATAGGGTAAGTGGGCTTCTTGAGCCGCGGGAGGGAGGGGCAGTAAATACTAGTAGCAGAAGTGCGCTAGCTAAAGGAGTGGAGTAGTAAGGTTTCAGCTAAAGGAGGAAGCAGTAGGGTGCCAGCTAGTCCAGCCACACAGAGGAGAAAATAAAGGAGGCAAGCAGCAAAGCACTGGAGTGGGCTACTGGTATCACATGCATGTCTGTACTAGGCAGTCTTCAGAGGGCTGGTGTAAAGGTATTCAGCGGGAACGAGAGGCACGAAGTCAACTAGAGCTGGATAAATAGCTAACACCAAACTGTATCCCAGCCATCTGCCAGAACTGGAGCAAGGGTATGCCAATGGTAGGAGAGCAATAGTGAGCAAGGCAAAAAAGATGCAAGAGGCCCAAGAGGTAAGGCAGACCCAAAAGTGGTAGGAAAGAAACTACTACCTGTATGAGATCAAAGAAGTTGTAGTATACTCACAAATCCCCTCTGAGGGCAGCAAGGGAAAAAGGGACGATAATTTTCTAGAGTCAACATTTCAAAAACCACATGTAAAGAGTATGTGGAGGCTAGTGATAATGTAGAAAAAAAATTTAGATTATATTTCTTGTTTATTTCACTAGGCTAAGATATTCCATGCAGCAGCTCAGTAATGACGAAAGAAATCTAAAAAATCAAACTGCAAAAACAAAACAAATACAACTCTTAACAACTATAGTGCAGAACAAAAAAAAGAAGCAGAATAAAACCTCTGATACTATACTCAGGTGTGACTAACAGTAAGTAAAACTACAGGTGATCTAGCATAGGTAGAGAATAACTGCAGCCAACTGATAATGAAACAAGGTAAACCCAAAGCTGAACTACCAGAAACAGTGCAATAGTAGCTGAAAGGGTGTAGGCTGTTAGGCGGTAGCCGACTCTAGGGACAAGCGAGTCTGGACCAAGGCCCAATACGTGACGAAGTGATTTCTAGGAAGGCTCACTTATGGTGTCAAGAGGAAAGGTAGGCTTCTATCGTAGAAGGAATATATTGATAAGATCTCTTCTCCGTCACTCATCATCTGTAAAGCGTGGGAGGCACCTTGATATTTATATTCCGCGTCTGGGTGTTTGCAGCCTATCTATTCCTCCCAATTTCCCTCTGTGCGAACTTCGTAGACCCTGAAAACCTTTACCCCGCTTGACTCTGATTCCCCGAAATGGCAGTGTGGGTGTCCTACCCCTCTCGTCGCGGTGTTCATGCTAATCGTAGTAACTCGAACCCTTTCACTGTGGCAAACGGTTACTGGTTCTGTTTCTGCATACGAAGTGATCACCTCCGACGACAGACTTATCAATCCAGGCGGATTTCTCATCCATCTCCATCAACCTGCAGCAAGTACATTCCTGCCTTATCGCGCCAATGCCGGTCTGGCCTCGTTGTGGTCAGGGTTGGCCTATCATGTGGTAGGCCATCATCTGACTCTGCCTTATCATACACTTTGGGCGTGGGCGAGCGATGGTCTCTTGGGCGTCGTTCTCTTCTCAGGATTTTCCTTTACATTGTTCCACCAACAAATTGGAAATTCGCTCTCAGTGCCCACATGGCAGCAGGGGACTCCTATCGGAGTAGCTGACCTCCCCCCGGTTGTCATCCATCCGTTGGCACAGCTGAGGGATCTTTGCATGCGTTTATCTCCACAACCAAAGGCCCGATTTAATTCGTTTGAGCTTGGCAGGATAGCCGAGAGTCCTCTCTTGAGGATTCAGCGAAAACCCCTCTGTCGGCGACCTTCGGTGGTGGCGTAAATGAGGGTTTTGTGCCGATGTGGGACTGGTGGAAATTAAGTTATTCTGCAAATACTCTGGCAGACCCTGTGATCGAACACGTGACCTTTTGCCAATAATCGCGTGACATGCCCATTACGCTATGCCAGTTCATCTTATGTGTAACATAGGCATAAGAGGGGGATGTGGGCTGGTGGAGCCACAGGTGAGAGGGACAGTAAACACTGCTGGAAGAAGGGTACCAGCCAAAAACTGGAGTAGTAAGGTGTCAGCTAAATCAGCAAGCAGTAGAGTACCAAACTATTTGCCCATAGAGAGGGGAAAATAAGGAATACAACTACCAGGGCAATAGAGAGAGCTATCAGGATCATGTGGGTGTCTGTCCTAGGCAGTCTCCAGAGTACTGGCCTGAAGGTATTTGGCCAGAAGGAGAGGGGTGAGGTTGACTGAAGTCTGATAAATGGCTAGCAACAAACGGTATCTCAGCCATCTGGCGGGACTGTGGTGATGGTACACCAACCATCAGGAAGGCACACTTAGTAAGAAAAATAGAGTAGAAAGAGGCCCAAGAGACAAAGTAGACTCGAGTGCAACAGGCAAGGAACTTCCACCTATATGGGATGAAAGGAGGATGGGTATACCTGCAAACCTCCTGTGAGGGTGGTAGGGCAAAAAGTGATGATAATTTTTATAGAGTCACTATTTCAAAAACTAGATGTGCAGAGTGCAGGGAGGATGTGATAATCTAGGAAATAAACCTGTCTATATATACCCATAATCTAATCACATGCACAGCCACCCAGCTAAGGAAATATCTATAAGTCATACATGGTTGCATACATGAGTCACACCAACTCATGCATGTGATCATATATGATAAGGAAATCGTACATTCTAACAGGTCTGCCCCCTGGCCATCACATTAAGGTCCATGTTTGACAGCTAATTTGTTCTATTAAATCTGTTCCAATCTACATTCGTCCTGTTCACTCTTAACCACACATTGTATGCAACCAAGGTAGCACAGAATTTAAATTGAGCAGGTTAATTAGAGTGAAACCTGCCGCCTTCTTGCACTGCTACCCATGATCATACCACACTTAATCACTACCAAAATTGCTAGTATTTGAGCTCTTATTTTCTGATATCTCGCATCATTTGCAGTCACAGCGTATCACTCGGCAGTAGATGCTAGTGGTTATTCCTTCTAGCCTTGCCACTTGTCGGCCTTCCATTACCTGCCAAAGCCCCCGCCCTAACACATTTTATAAACTTACACTTCATTCATCCACGGTGGTGGATACGATCACGGTGTATTCTCTAATGACAAACTCAGCTTTGAAAGGATTTACCGAGCTCCACCATCAGCCGGGGACAAACACACCAATCGGCAAAAGGCGCATTGTGATTCCCCGCCAAGAATCACATGGGTTCCCTCTAACTCCTTTAATTTCCCGCTTTGGTAAATGAGAATGTTTGGAAGGGTTCGAGGATAATAAACTAAACTGGTGAACAGCCGTAAACCAAGAGGAATAGAATAGAGCTTGAGTAATATGGGATCAGGATAGGAAAGGTACGGGCATCAACCGTTTCGTTTCTTCTCTCAGTTAAATTAATAGGTGATGACAAGGGTAGAAGTAACGTCATTTATGGTGAAACGGCTCTTAACCCAGATTCGGCTCAGCGCTGATGGCGCAATTGTCGCAATTGGTGCCACATTAGAAGGGGGCCCTAGCACCACTCCCGATCCAAAAAACATTGAATTCAAGTATTATAAACCTTTCTGTAAGAAAAGATGATATCCTAAAACCAATAGAAGCAGAAATAATTCCCCCATTGACAGAATTCCGGAAAACAAGGGATAATTAATCATTCTTTCGCACCTGAATCACATCCCAGACTACCCCCCAATCATCCTACCTGCCACTATCTCTACCGACCTCCAATTCCTCCATTTCTTCCCAGAGGTCCTCTAGCTCATCCCTCCCAACTGTCCCCACAATGACGGGTGCCAGTCCCCCCATCCTTTTCCTACTAGAAAGGCTGAGTGGAGCAGGTGTTTCGGTAGTGGAGGCATCTTTGAGTAACCGTGCCCAGTGGTTAGCAATGCGAGTCGCCTCAGCAACATCAATCCTTTCCCGCTCCTCGCTTAACATTACAACAGTTTCAGAATTTACTACTATAGCTTCAGTAAGCTTCTGCCTATTCGAGGTGTTTCCTTTTGTTTTTTTTTCTCACTAGCTATCGGCACTGTCGGTGGGCCTCCTCCTCAACAATCTTGTTGGCAATGGTTTGTTGAAACCCTACAGAAAGGTCTGAGAAGAGTCCTTTCAGCTTCAGGGAAGCTTGGGTGGTCCTTGTTATTAAGGAAGCTGCTCTCCTGGTAATATGACTAACAGCTGTTGGTGTTGTTGGAATTTGCGGTGCTGCCTCGCCCACCAAGGCTTTTTCTTGTGCAATGTTTGCTTATTTCCGCTTAATGATCCCTATTGCCCAGCGAGGACAGTAAGGAATTACTCACACTTCTTCCCAAGTACTGAGAATATTCTCTGGTATAAATGTCAGGCGTCGAGCAGGCATCAGAATTCTGGAAGAGAACGGTGTTATTAATTTTAAGCTATTGAAGTGGAGTAGTGTGGGGGCACAAGTTATTACTGATGGTAGGAAATCGCCTTTGCTCATACCGGCGTGGCCTTTGTGAATAAAGCTATCTAGCCCATTGGTGTAATAATGCTGTAGTGGTCTAAACAAGCCCACATCCAGGGGTTGTAGCAAGTGTGTAGAGTGGGCGGGGCGGAATAGGGGGACAATTTTTGCATTCAGGCAATAATCAAAAAATTCCAATTAAAATCAGAGGTGTACCCAGGGAGAATTAAAAGACGATACTCATTACCAGCACTATAGGGTTGAAACTCTCATAGTAAATAAAGTACTACTACTCACAGTTGTGGGGGTTACATTTCTCGAGTTTCCACATCGAAAACCTGCTTCAACCACTTTGATCCTAGCCGTTCATTACTCCACCACTTCTCAGACACGTCAAATGTAGCTAAATCTCTTTTTTTTTAATTTAGCATACTAGCCCATATATTGGGCTTCCCCTTTATTGATTATCATAGGACGGAGGACTCGACCATCACCGGAAACAGTTTCTATTACAGTAACCCATTCATGTGAACCATCTTCAGTCAGTGCAGGGGAATGCCGATCTTTTCTACAAATGACCTTGCAGCGTAAGACAACCACAATCAGAAAACCTTTCTCATCCACATTGTACATATTCGCATGCAATATATTATAAAACTTAATGACGCTGCATAGCTAGTTTCACAATTAGTATATGGTGTTACGTGTTCGGGCCTGGCCCTAGTCATGTAGCGGTACGATAGGAGCAGATGGCTTTGTGAACAACACAAAGCGAGCGCTGCTTGCTAAAGGAGGCTTCGAATGGGGTGAAATAGGAGATCAAGGAAGAAACCATTCAACCAAGTATATTTAAGAATACTGTTTGTCGAACTCTGCTGTTTCCATCGCGGGAATCAACGGTCTTTAAATACAGCATATCACTTATCTCCAGTATGAGCGATATTGCAAAACATTCTGTGTATCAACTGATAGCACACGAAACAATACAAGTATCAAACGATAGTGTGAAACCAAACATAAAACATTGTGTGTATCAACCGATAGCACACGAAACAATACCAGTATCAAATGATACTATGAAACCAAACATAAAATCCTAGTAACCCGTACCGGTTACATATGGTATCTTAAACACAAGCAGTATCAATTGCTCACCACCCATCCCCTCCCCTCTTACATTATTAAAGTAACCTTTTAAGACTACCGGATTACTAGCCAGAGCTCTTTGGCGGTCAGGCCTAGTTCCTAGCTTCGTAGCCAACACTGGATGGCGCTGGAGAAATTCCTGGATCCAGTGCCTTCCTAATATTCGGTCTTTTACCTGGTGAGCAATCATCACCTGGGCCATACCCTTAACCACACCCAAACAGGGGGATGACCCCACTTATCCATCCGCTTGCACCAGCGTACAATGGACTTCTCCTCATACTCTGAGAGCACCTGCATCTTGAGATGCCCGGCCGCCCATGTTTGTCCTCCTTGGAGCCTACCTTGAAAGATTGAATAGGCAACACCGAATTTCTCTGCTGACTGTTCAAGGGACGGTTCATCACTGTGTTGATAGTGTTGGATCGTCTTCTGACTTCTTCCTTCAACTTCGTTCTTTTGTTCTTCCTTCTTTCGCCGCATCCTGGAAAGTTTGGCGTTGTTTTAGTCACTCAAGCGATCACGTTAGCAATTTTCATATGGGGCGGGGTAGCCTTGTAGAGTATGCTTGGCGCTGAGCCGGATCACAGTGCTGAGCCGCTACTGCATAAATCACGCTAGAACACCATCAAAGCGATACAATCTCTCCAGAACATGGTACACCCATATCCATGATTCCACATATGCCCAAGTTCCTCCGTGCACTCTCATGACTACAGAGGAAAGACATGCCTCCCGAATCATTTTCCAAACCACCGGACCCGTATCCATTGGAAAACAACTTTGACCTTCCATGATCCTCCCCATGCCTGCGACAATCAACCACAACTTACTGTCTCTTTATCAATTTCAGCAGGAAGGCAGTGCAACAGATTAGTCCTCAGGCCCATGTCATTCCTATCGGGATTGACTTCTTCCTGTCCCAGAAACAGCCCGACCACCGCTTCATGCACCTTTTCGATAGCCCTCGAGAGTAGCGGTTGCTCCCGCACCCCTGTCCTATTGCGGTTGATATCCTTGCATCTCAGTAACAGCTCCACTGTCTCATGTCCATGCCCAGCCCCCAACAAGATTGGCGCTTGATCTCACATATCTAGCTCGTCGGAGTTAACATCTTCCCCTTCCAATAACAGTTTCACCGCTGTCTCATGTCCATTTTTGCCAGCGCACTGGATCGGGGTTCGGTAATCTTTGTCTACTTGATCAAGGTTGACATCTTTCCGTCTCAGTAATAGCTTCACAACTTCCACATGCCCATTAATAGTAGCCCATAGCGGCGGTGTAGCACTTAACACATCGGTTCCGTGCACATCTACTCTACCCACCTCCGTCAAAGCCCTCATAATCTCAGCAAGTCTGGATTTGTACGTATAATGAGGTCCTGTGAACTGGAAGTCCCCAATGGTGGGGAACGAATATCGCCCCAGCCTTAACTCCCCGAGACGTTGAATTATTATGCGATGCTCGGTATGGTTCTAGCACTTGAGCACAGCGCGCTCCTCCATGTATTGAGAGTCTCTTTTAGCGAGGATTCCGCTGCGAAAAGGAGAATATCGAGGGAAGCGTGTGCTTGAGCGCACCGAGAGCCGGGGATCTTAGTCAAGTCTCTCTGCGCCACCGATGCCATCAAATCAGCGGGACTTTACCGTGGGTTACTCTTACTCCCTCTCTTTCTCCCATCGTATGTGTAGGGTTAGGGTTTGCCTTGTGAACCTTTGTCTCAGCACTTGAGGCGAGGGGGGTCGGCAATTGTGAGAACAAGCAATGCCCTCACAATGACACCCCCGGCGCTGGGCAAGACGCGGGGCCGAACCACCGGTACGCTGCAGCGGTCAATCCCGGCTATGGGGCTGAATGCAACGTGGGGGGAGGGTGTAGACCGTGTGAGCCCTCAGCGAAACGGCACCCTCAGCGAGGCGCGGCGTTGTCTACCACCTAAAATATTGCTATTTGCCACAATAAAGCGACTTTGAACTCTTAGCGTCTCGTTGAGGGTGCCACCTCGCTGAGGGCTCACATGGTCTAACGTTTTTTACGTGGTAACCGACCACGACGGGGTAACCGACTACCCTACATGATATCTAACAGAAGACAATATAAGAACAACCCAAGTATGAACCTCAAAATAAAAATATTTAAAAAAAGCAGACTGGTCAAGAGATAATAGATAAGCCTATTTCAGGTAATAGAAAGATAAAAAAGGAAATCAAGAACAACTTAGACAACACAAGTATGAGAAAAGTACCTAAATGAGTGATATTAGATAAGACTAGAAAGATAGAAATCAAAAGTAGGGTGAACTAACAAGAAACAAAGTCAGAAGATAGTTTAACTTCTGTGGTAGGTTGCATTACCACTTACAAGTTGAAGAGGAAGGTTATGAGATTGGGCAATGAGGGTAGATCGGGAGGTAGGGGAGGCTGCAGGAACTGAAGAGTTGCCAGACTTGTCTGGAGGAGCGGGGAGAGGGGGAAGAGAAGAGAGCTGTTGTTGTATATTTTCCTGGTTGGTAGACTGAGTGGGCCTTCTACTATGGCCAGGTATCCTGTGTGCATCCTTTATTTCCCTTTGTCTTTGTACTTTTTCGTCTTTCTCCGAGCGTTCTTTACAAGCCCGGTCCAGATCACTCTGAGAAATAACCTTCGCCTTACTGATATGACTCCGATCTGACTTACTCTTCTTTGGTGCCGCTACTAGCTACCTCATGGTTTTCTGAGCAATAGTAGTAGCTGCCACTGCAGTACCAGCTGCAAAGCCAGGTGCGAGTCCAATTTTTCTTGCATCCTCAGTATTGTCTGCACACTCCAGAATACTTTTCTACTACGGTACCTGTTTTGGATTTCAGGGAGCCATGACAGCAGTGATGGAGAATGGTGTAGTACTGCAGGAAGGAGTTTTTATAGAAGGTGTGAGGTTGAATTGAATAAGATCAGTGGAGGAGGAGGGAGGTGTGACTTCATATAAAAGTTCATGAACTTGGGTATGACAATAGGGATGAATACTAGTAGTAGCAAATGCTGACTTGATATCTCTCTCTGTAAGAGGTGCCTGTTGTGGCTGGTCACAGAGTGGAAAGAAATCACCCTTGTTTAGTGTTTGATAGGGACAGGGTCAGGACCAGGCATCAACCTCGCAATTGTTGTATGTTGCTAGAGGACTGAAGAGACCAACATCTAAGGGTTGTAAGATATGGGAAGAGTGGCTAGGAATGCAGAGGAGATAAATATTATGAGAGTGAGCATATGCGATGAATTCCACTCTTAAATAGGTGGAATGACCATTGAGAATAAGGAGACTTGAGCTTCTGCTCTGAGTTCCTGTTTCAAAAGCCTCGTTTAAGCAATGAGTTACAAGACTATCATTGGTCCAACCAGTTTCAGAAACACTGAAACTAGGTATATCTTGCTCTTCCTAGTCATGATCACCCATTAGGTGGGCCTCCCCTACATATGTATATGGAGAAGGTAGTACCTTCCTAGCTGCTGAAACTCCCTCCACGAGTGTTACACATTCTGGATTCCCTGGATGTTGTACATGTGGATTTTGCTTCTACTGGTGACAAACTACCCTTCCCTTCTTTGCTACTCCAATTGTGAACCCTTTTTCTCTAACGACCCAGCATACAGGGGCTATGGCAGTCGGAACCTGCACCCATATAGGTAGCCAGGAGGTGAACTGGTAGGAACCGGCATGCAAGTATGTACTTGACCTACAGAGACCCGATGGCCCAGGCTCGGAGATGAACAGAATTGGCCAGCCAGGTACTTAGGTACCTGGGTATACCCGTCAGTGGTGTTAGCATACTTAGGTACCTAGGTGCACCCGGGAGTGGGGTTAGTGTACTTAGGGACCTCTGAAGGGGGCAGTTACTCCGCTTAGCTGAGTAACTGGAGAAAAAGGTCAGATGTCTATATCTCCGGCAACGGGATAGACAGGGTAACGGGGAAAAGTTATCTTCTCCACCAGACAAGGTTACCCTATCCTCAGGATCAGGTTACCCCGCCATGGGGCTTGGATTACCCTGCCCAAAATCATGAGTTACCCTATTTTTCAATACTAAGTCCCGCAGGGAGTTCGGGAAAAATCACTAGAATGTTTGTCACGCGAAACCATGTATGATACTGGAATCTGTGGTTCTGGGGGATGCTAGTGGGTGAGCTAGGCAGCTCCGAAGAAGCTAGAAATTGGAGACATTGTTGCTATAATGCCCCTCCGGCCCCGTCTTAAGGCCGGGACGTCATGGGCAAACGGTTATATAGTTGTGCACGGTCTAGCAAAGATGAATCACGGCGGACCTGCTTGCAACACGATATATGTCGCTGCTGTCCGGTCGCCCATAAGCTGTTCGCAGGATATCCAAGGGGGCATAGGGTAGAAGGTGGGGTACCTCCTCCAGGTTGTTCAGAGTAAAACTGACAAAAACTGGCGCAGTTAACCACTGTTAACCATAGTGGTCCAGCAGGGAGTCCGGGGTGGTGCCGCCGCGACAGGGAAAGTTTTACCCCTACTAAGCCCGAAAGTGTCCCCAATGCTATAGGCTCTGAAAGGGAAGTGCAGAGACACTAAAAGCATGATTCCTACCACAGGTAAGGTTTATCCGAGGTGGTGGTCATGGGTGGCGCCCATTGGATCACTCCTGGACAACTGTATGCGGTGGTAGACACCAGAAGCCCGCGACTCATAAATAGTCGCTAGATAAACTGCTTACTGTAGCTTCTGGGGTCAAGTAGAGATCCATGCATATGGGAAGGGTGTCACGGATAGTCTAGTTCACGCGGCGTCTTGACTGTTAGCCACTGGCAAGATGCCGATGCCCCGAAGTTTTCACTCCCGCGGGCAAATTGGAAATGCACTGCGGAAACGATATGCACATAAGGTGAACGCCGCCTAGAGTGTGTCGACACATGCATGCCCCCAGGGTCTGCCAGGAGACGTGTCGGACCGCTCTTAGCAGAGAAGGGTGTGCTCGAACAGTTGGAGTAAACTGATGGGGGAGTTTCTGGCACAAGATAAAACTACCTGACAGTCCAAGGCCAGAACTCTCCTACTGCAACAATCAATTCTCTCGTGACCTTAATTGAGTGAAGCGTCAGGCTTAACGATATTAAGTTTTACGCTTTACTTTACTCTTACCTTGTGGGAACCTTTGGTAATAAGTATGAAGTTGTTCGGTGCGGTCGCACCCTTGGGATCCATCTGCCTTAGGGAGGCCCCATTACATTTTCACCAGCATTTCAGATATTTTCTGCGCTAATGTCGTACTGTGACTTTAACTCCCCTAACCCGTCGGAAATCCTCTTTATACCTGCTGGATGAGCTGCAGACCCTCACTGGAAGTCCATGCGACTTGCAAGTCACATTGAAATTTCTTTATATCTGTCACGCAACCTGGGTATTCCATGCTTTGTTACAGTTGTTTTTTTCCCTTCTGGTCAGCTCATCACAATTGCCTCCGCTATTTCCCGTAAGTGTGAGAGCCTTAGTGGAAACCCGATGTTATCTAAAGGCTTTACCCATTCTCCCATTTCATTTTCCTCCTCCTCAGTTACCAATTGTGGCTTTCTGTAAGACTCATTTCGTGGCTAAAATTTGCTGTAATGCCAGTCACCCAGGGTGCTGTGTGAAACACCCAATTTCTGTGCTGCAGCCCGAATGCTAAAAGCAGGCTCACTTTTGTGAGCAGCTAGTGCATGGTGAATTCTGCTCTCACAGTCTGAATTGGTTCTGGCTCTTGCTTTGGACATTGTCAAGTGTGGCAGAAATTCCGCCATAGGACAAATGAGGAACCTGGTTGTGGATGAGGTGGTCAGTTATCACGTCGTGCCCGGTTACCATGTAAGAAAACCTTAACCGCCTGAGCCAGAGAGTGGCATACATACCGATGCTGACTTCATTGTGGTGTCAACCCTCAAACCATAGTTTCCTGCCACCAGTGGAGTAATGAATCGGAGTGAGCCCTATAGGAGACTCCTAGCATTGGCTGGGGGAGCATTCCCTCTGGTAGATTGCTATGGTAGAGAGGTATCCTTCAATCGTCATGTCACCTGGTTGGTATTAACCCTGTTTGGGTGGTGGCAAACAAGGGAGAAAAAATGGTATGCATATTCCAATACAATCAGACTCCATTTCACAGACATGGATATGGGGCCAAGGCGTCCTGGCCGCAGGACGAGGGTTGCTAATGGAATGGTCCATAATGCACTGCCAGAATATACAACATACGAGTTGCGATAGTATATTACATGCTCCCTTATCCTCCTCTACATCTAGGAGCCAGGGGAGAGTAAAGGTAAGGCAATGAGCTATGTCAAGAACCAATAACTTCCTTCCCCTGCCATGAATTTAAACAGCTATTTGGAGTTGGGGCACAACATCTGCAGTTGAGAAAGAAATTGGGATCTAACAACAACTAAATGACAGAGAAAATAGACAGTATTAGAAATAGCTAGGCAGACCACCTATGCCAATGTAATGACCCAGCATGCATGAGCTATGGCAGACAAAACCTACACCCATACAGGGAGCCAGGAGGCGAACTGGTAGGAACTGGCAGGCAAGTAAGTACTTGACCTACGGGGACCCAATGGCGCGGGCTCCGAGAATGAACAGAATTGACGGGTCAGGGACTGGGTACCCGGATACACCTGGGAGCGGTGTCAGCGTACCTAGGGACATCTGAAGGGGTGGTTACTCAGCTAGGCAGGGTAACTGGAGAAAGGTCAGAAGTGTCTATCTCCGGTGACGGGATAGACAGGGTAACAGGGAAAAGTTATCATGTCCACCGGACAGGTTACCCTACTTTTAGGATCAGGTTACCCTGCCCAAAGCCCTGAGTTACCTTACATTTCAATGCAAAGTCCCTCACGGAGTTCGGGAAAATAACTGGAATGTTTGTCATACGAAACGATGCATAATACTGGAATCTTGGGTTACAGGAGATGCTATTGGGCGAGCTGCGCACCTCTGAAGAGGCTGGAAATTGGAGACATTATTCCTATCATACCCCTCCGTCCCCGCCTTGAGGCCCACACGTCATAGGCCCACGGTTGCGTAGTTGTGTGCAGTCTGGCAAAGTACAATCTTCGCAGACCTGCTTGCAACACCGTATATGTCGCTGGCGTCCGGTTGACCGTAAGCTGTTCGCAGGATGTACACAGGGGCATAGGGCGGAATGTGGAGTACCTCCCGCAAGTTGTTCGGAGTAAAACGGACCAAAACTGACGCAGTTAATGAGTGTGAACCATGGCGGTCCCGCAGGTAGTCACGGGTGGTGCTGGGTGGACCAGGAAAGTTTCACACCTACCAAGCCTGAGAGTGTCCCGCACGCCATAGGCTCTGCAAGGGAAGTACAGAGACACCAAAAGCATGGTTCCGACCACAGGTGAGGTGTATCCGAGGTAGTGGTTATCGGTAGCGCTCATCGGGTCACTCCCGGACAACTATGTCCGGCGGAAGACAGCGAAAGTCCATGAACCGTAATTAGTGGATAGATAAAACACGCCGGCTAGCTTCCAGGGCCAAGTAGAAATCAATGCACGTGGGAAGGGTGTCGTAGATAGTCTCGTTCATGCGGCGTGTTGACTGTTAGCCACTGGCAAGATGCCTATGCGTGGAGGTTGTCACTCTGGCATGCAAAATGGAAATGCGCTGCAGAAACGATAACCGCAGAAGGCAAATGCCGCCTCGGGTGTGTCGACACTTGCATGCCCGAAGGGTGTGTCAGGTGACATGTCGGACCGCCCTTAGTGGAGTAGGGTATGCGCGAATAGTTGGCGTAAACCGATGCGGGAGTTTCTGGCATAAGGTAAAACGACCTGAGAGTCTATGCGAGAACTCTCCGACTCCAACAATTAAGTCTCTCGAGACCTTACTTGAGTGAAGCGTCAGGATTCACGATATTAGGTTTTAACGCTTTCTTTACTCTTATATTGGTGTGAACCTTTAGCGATAAGTTTCAAGTTGTGCGGTACGGGCGCAACCTTAGGGATCCATCTTCCTAGGGGTGCCGTCATTACAATATATCGCTAAGCGAGCTCCTCACTTCACTACACCACTGATTAATTGCTTTTCGACCCGCAGCACCGACCTTGCATGAATACTGGCAATCTGGTCTAGAACAAGTAGCACAGTGTGGAAAGCGCAATGGTTAGTACCGAACTTCGACCTAGAATGGAATCCAACTGGGGTTGAGACCTTGATCTTGACAAGAACTGCGCCAACAGATTTCATGTGCCGGTTTTCACGGATGTCCGCGGTATTGAATGGGACAGTCACCAGTTGCTTCCCCAGGCCGCCCCTATTAAGTTACCTGATGAGTGTGTTGATCTTGTGATCACAGACCCTCGCGCTGTGGCACTCTTGTTCTTTCAAGATTCCGCTCTCGTCCACAAGATTCCCCCTCCCCGGCCTCAAGGGGTAACATTAGCGAGTTCTCCCCCAACTTTGTCCAACCTTACATCGTCAGGCAGGTATCCAACTTGATTAAGGACATGAAGCTGGAACTGAAGAACTGGAATGCCTAGCAGCAGCAGGTCTTCCGTAAACAGATTGCTACAGCAGCGGTGGAATGGATGAACGTACAGCTGGAGGCATACCTGCGGATGATAAGGCATCAGCAAGGATTGAAGACTCAGATGACAGCTTTGGAAAAGGCTTTCGAGGGCGGGTATAGTATTGATGCCAAGAATGACGTACTGATGTTAGAGGCAGTGCCCTCACTCCCGCTGGTCCATACCAAGCCCGAGAACTTCGGCATGGAGTTGGCTATGAGAGCCAGGGATGACCAAGGGAGGCCGTATTTGAGCCCAATCGGCATACGAATGCTGGAAAGCCTGAAAGGTGATGGCTATAGCTATACCTCTTCCTTCTCAAGAGCATCAACCGGCTCCCTGTCGGTCCCCCCTCAATTGCCCGCAGTCGGTCGGGCAGCCCTACGGTCGGGCCAATGGACGGACGTCGAATAAGAAAGAGGACCTCCAAGCTGAAGGGTATTACGGCACCGGATACCCCTGACCCGACACCTCAACTGACCCCTGCTCCTATCATCCCTCTGCCAACGCCTTCAGTTGCAACACCTATACCTTCCATCGCCGCCCCAAGACCCACACCTCTACCAGTTTCGTTGCCCGCTCCTGATACCTTCCCTGTCACAGCTTTCCCGCCAGCAGTATCGGCGACCCCAGGGTTCCGACCACTGCGTGCGGCATCACCGGGCCTTTTCGAACTGGTAAGGCACCAAGAAAAGTGAGTACCCATGGCTCCATCAAGAGGCACTCTGATCCCCGGACCAGGGACACCTGCTTGCTCCGTCTCTTGGGCACCCGTGATTCCCTCTGCCCCCTCGAAACCAACTCCTCCTTCCGTGCTCCCCACAATCACAAGCGGCGAGGTGAACAGCCAGGACGAATCTTGCTTGTCGGGCTGCAAATCGGGAGAAACCAGTATGGGGTGGATTTATTACCACACATATGGGTGCAAGAAGAAACAATGGACCCCTGTAAGGCATCGAAGAAGGAAGAAGGAAGGAGATAGATGGCCAACATGTGGGTTTTGTGGCTCATGGAGGCACGTTGGCCCGCTGATGGAACCCCTGGGCTGCTCTGAGCCACCGGCATTTCTGCGGATAACTCCAGTGGCACCTAACCCAACTCCTGAGAGTGGGCGACGTCCTGTTCCACCACCAGCATCAGTACCATCAGGGGCTAACCCCCGCGAGGATGGGAATCAGGATGGCCAGGAGGAACGGTTTGATAGCTATGATAGACCATGGGAGACACCAGGCAGACATGTCGGGGATGGCGGAGATGGAAATGCACCTCCTGGAGGTGGTGCAACTGGGGCAGGAGGAGATTCAGGTGACTCCAACCATGACAGTTCGGATGATGAGGACACTGATTCTCTCCCTGATTTGACTCGTTTCCCCGGCGCTTGTAAAGACTATTGGAGTGACGAGAAGAAATGACGGTGGGACCGCCGTGCTAACCAGCTACAGGGGGAATTCCGGAGCGGATCGACCTCACGGCTGTCCTCCAGACAGCGGCAGAAGAAGCGGGAGAAGTTGAGCGGTATTCTGGCGTTCAAGGGAAAGGTTACCAAACTTGCAAGGTTCCTAACATTAGTGGAGGTCAAGTTAGAATACTTTGCGGGATGCAAGTTGACCGATATGGACAATGCAAACCTGGTGATCCCCCACTTAGCAGGTACTGCCCGAACATGGTATCTCGGGCTGCACCCAGACATCGACAAAGAGGCAGTCAAGCGTACTGACGGTCCTGTTAACAATCGTAAGCCATTGAGAGGGTGGAAAGGATTCCGGGAACAACTGAAACAAAGTTTTGGCGGTGACCAAGTGGAATGAGACCGATCCCTTCTCGAGTAGCAAGTCCTGGTGATGAAGCCACATCACATGGATGAGTACCTGGACAAGATAATTGACTACAAGTATAAGATTCGCTACACAGATCAAGTACAGGTACCAGACCAGGTACGCTCGCCTGCTACCCAGGAAGTTCAGAACGCGTGCGCACTCAAGGCGCCCGATCCAACCGACATGAACGACTACCTCGATCTTCTACGGAAAGTTGGACATGCACTGGAAGACAACACCCGGTTCAGTAACAGGGTTATCCAACATGTCCAAAGGTCTCAGCCAACCGAAAGGAAGGACGATAGGTCATGGACATCCGGGAGTTTTAAGAAGCAGGAAGGAGGTTCGGGCAGAGAGAACCAGAGACCTGCCAAACCTACTAATTTCAATGCGGGGAAAGAGGCAAAGCCGGCGACTTCAAAATATGCAATAGCGCATAGGGAAATCCTGTCGACTTTGACCGAACGTCGGAGAAAGCAGAATCAGTGCCCCAAGCATGGATAAAGTGGTCACTTCTAGAGGAAGTGTAACGCTACATCCCAAGTCCTTAGTTTAGCGAAACTGGCTCGTGGGTTGAAACGGTCAGCCCCGGGAAGCGAGCCCACAGGGACAGACCAGTGGCTAAAGTGCATTGAAGTGCCACCTCCGGCTTTCCTTGTTAAAGATACTTGAAGTCTGCCAGGCATTATCCCAGATCATGGAAGTTGATACTGATGGCCCGGAATAGGTAAGAATGCATTCTGTTTAAGGTGTAAACTTATTGACCTATAGCCATAGACCCCTGGGGGATAGATGGACATGAGCCACGGAGGTGGCTTCGGAGATGGGTGAGTACCCTTCTACCGCATAAACGACCTTGATACTGAATACACCCTGGAGGTGTGGGCAGGTAGATGTTGCGGGCCGTACGCGGTGGGCTGGGCTAACTCTCCTTTGTTGGGTTTCTGGTTATTTCCTTTGTTCTAGTTATACATATTTCTTTCAGGATTTCGTTAGCTGGATGGGTAAGTCATAGGACATTATTTCGGTTGAGGGGGGGTGAGGTCCTGCTGGAGGGGACGCTTGACATTGGGGAAGCAAGGCTGATTTGTTTGGAACCAGCCCGACAGCAGACTTCTACCCAGCTCGGGAAAAATTGTTAGGTTTAGTACAAGAGGAATTGGTTCAGCCCGGACTTGATCAAATAAATGATGCTATTTTCAAGTTTGCCTGATGAGGGTTCAGTACCCGAAATCATGCTGGCGTGATAGCAAACACCCTGGCTAGTGAAAAAGAGGAATCCCAATTGCTTAACATTTACCTACCCGTTGTGGCCGCTCTCGTGTCGAAAGGCAAGAGACTAAAAGGAATTACTAAGCCAAGATGACTAAGTCACCCAGACAAGTGAAGAGGCAGAAGTGTGACAACTTGGCTCTTCATAGCAAGTCTATCCACCTGCAGGTCAAGTTAGACTGGAAGATAGTAGCTAGACATGTAAACGGGGAAGCGCTCCTGCTACTCCATAGTGAAGCTACTGGGCCGGTGCTTGGTAGCCGATGGGTTAAGTAGACTCAGGCACCTTGTGTATGACGGAAGGTACACGTGCCGATAAGCGACGCTAGCAGTAATCACATTCCTGGGTCAGATCTATACTACACCAAGTTATTAGAGATGAGGATAGGTGACCACCACAATGAGATAGGCTTTGAAGTTGCGGATATGCCCGACACTGAGGTGGATGGGTACCTATCTATGTCTTGGTTGAAAAACCATAACCCCAACATAGATTGGAAGACTGGACCACTAACCTGGCGCTCAGATTTCTGCAAGGCCAAGTGCCTGGCAGAGCAGGGGCGGTTAGTGTTCATGACCGATGAAGGGTTACTAGCCGAAGACCCTAGTAATGTGTACCTATTGGGAATTGTACAATTGTCTGATGAGGTAGGTGCTGACATTACGGCTGGGCTGCTCCCCGCATATAAGGACTATGTGGATATCTTCAGTGAAGAACGGATTGAGGCACTACCGGAGCACTCAAAGCATGACCACACATTCCAGTTGCTACCCAGAACCCAACCTCCATTTGAGCCTATCGATCCATTATAGGAAAAGGAGCTGAAGGCACTGTGGGAATATCGCAGCGACATGCTACGAACGGGAAAGCTACGGCACTCCGGTTCCTCGGCAGCAGCCTCTATCCTAATTGTGCCAAAACCAGATGGTACATTGCGACTGGTAACAGATATCGGAGGGCGAACAAAACTACAGTTAAGAGTAAGTACCCGCTTCCGTTGATGAATGAACTGCGAGATAGGTTAGGAAAAGCCCCTGTGTTCACCAAGTTGGACTTGAATAACGGCTACTACCTTCTGAGGATGGCAGAAGGTGAGGAATGGAAGGCGGCCTTCCGGTGCAGATATGGACTGTGTGAATACATGGTCATGCCGTTTGGGTTCCGTATTACCCTGGCAACTTTCCAAAGGATGATAAATGAGGTCTTCCGGTGTCTCATGAATGAAGGAGTCATCGCGCACATGGATGACATACTAACCTACTCCGCAACTATGGACGAACACGTCAAGATGGTATGACGCTGTAGGGGGAAATTGCGGAAAGCTAGACTATGTGTAAGCATGAAGAAGTCCAGGTTCCACCAACGGGGGGTTGAATTCGGGAGATGCAAGATCTCCAATAAAGGGATCTCTATGTTGGCGGAGTAGGTGCAGTCAATCAGGGATTGGGCACCTCCGACATACAGCGTTGACATTCAGAGCTTTATGAGCTTTTCCAACTTCTATCGCCGGATTATGGATGGTTTCAGCAGGATAGCGAAACCTGTGACAGTCTTGATGAAGAAGAAGGTCCAATGGGAATGGACACCTGCGTGTGAGCAGGCCTTCAACCATTTGAAGAAAGCCTGGACGTCCAAACCTATCCTAGCACATTTTGACTCGGAATAGCCAACCCAGCGGGAAACTGACGCTAGTGACTTTGCATTCGGAGCCGTGCTCTCCCAGTTCTGTGATGATGAGAGATGCCATCCAGTGGCCTACCATAGTCCGAGGTTTCACCGAACACTGATTAACTCTCATGTCCATGACGAGGAAATAACTGCCATCGTGGCGGAGTTCAAGGAATGTGATCATTTGCTATGCTCGGTAACGGACCAGTTGGTGATCTATAGGGATCATAAGAATTTGGAGTACTTCAACAGTACCAAAGTCCTTAAGGAAGGTAGCACCGCCAGGCGGAGTTCCTGCAATGGTTTAACTTCAAGCAGGTTTACAGAGAAGGACGGCTTAATGAGAAGGCAGATGCTTTGTCGCAGTATAGGGACTACCGCCCTGAAGCAGGAAGTTATTTTCCACCAGAGTTGTTTTTTCGCCCCGGACAGTGGGTTGGGAGCCAGGAACGGGACATCTGGCAACCCAAGTGTTGCACGTGTGCCAAGGATTCCGGCTCCAGTCATCCTTTTTGGATCAACTGCTGGTAGCGATAACCAAAGACCGCGAATGCATGAGGATCCGGAAGGCAACAGTTGCCGATGACAAAGAGGTCGGCCAACATTTCACCGCGGAAAAGTGCTTACTCCTGTACAAGGACAGGTGATCTGTTCCCAAGGGCCAGAACTTGAAGTAGACAATCATGGAGGCTGAACATGACGCCCGAATCACGGGGCACTTCGGGACGTACAAAACCATTGGCAGGGTTAGGGCTAACTTCTATGGGCCATAGATGGACGAGCACATCACCAACTATGTGCGAACACGTGATCCCTGCCAAAGAAAGAAGTCCATCAGGCACAAGAGGTTGGGGCTGCTGGAACCTATTGATGTTCCTATATATCCGGGGACAGTGATTTCAATGGACTTCATTGTACCGCAGCCGGAGTCCGAAGGGTATACCAAGGTCTGGGTCATCATGGACACATTCTCGAAAATGGCCTATGTCATACCCGTGACCATGGAGGTACCTACCAAGGAGCTTGCCTTGATATTCCGGAAGGAAGTTTGGCGCCTTCATGGACTCCCAGAGCCAATCATCTCCGATCGAGATAGCCGATTCACATCTACGTTCCGGATGGGTGTAATGCACCTGTTGCAAGTGAAACTAAAGGTTTCGACTACATTCTACCCGCAGACTGATTGGTAAACCGTGAGGGTTAATCAGACACTAGAGCAGTACTTCCGTAGTTTCTGTTCCTACCAACAAGATGATAGGGTTTCGCTGTTACCGCTTGCGGAGTATGTGTACAACACCTTGACATTGGAATCCACCAGGTTGTCGCCCTTTGAGATCAACTATGCGTTTAACCCAAGGACAAACTGCTCGGGTGTCATGCCTGATACTCCAGGAATATGCCCTAGCAGTGAGCTCTTGGTCAAGGAATAGGAAGGGACCAGGGAAGAGATTCGAGAAATGGTTCAAGGGATATAGGAAAGGCAACGGAAATGGCACGACCAGAAAAGGTGGCCATCACCGAGCTATGTTACCTTAGAGGATGTGACTGCTGGGCTGGCGACGAAAGCGGACCGCGCGATGTTAAACCGAAAGAACACCTACACCAAGGATCCGATGGAGAAGCTGCACCACCAGATGTTTGCCCCATTTGTGGTCAAAGGTCCCACGGGTACCCGAGCCTACGAACTCCAACTGCCCGCGTGAGGGAGCATCCACGCAGTTTTCAATGTCCCCTTGCTGGAACCCGACCGTGAGGATCCGGTAGCACGCAGGGTCAAGGAAGTGCCTACCCCGGAACTTGTAGACAACCAGCCCAGTTACGTTATCCAAGCTGTTGTGGACAGCCGCTGGTACGGAGGAGCGAAGGCGAAGTTTCTGTTACGCTTCATCCAGTATGTGCTTTGACGGGAAGACTACGGGGCTGAGGAGAATGCATAGAAACACTATGAGATGGTAGAAGGGACAGGCTTACAGGCCATTCTGGATTTCCACCAAATATATCTGCCCAAGGCCAGGGACCGATATGGTCTGGGAGGAATCGAGTCGTGGAAATAAAAGACTACGCTAACGGTCCAGGAGGGACCCTAGAGAAGAGGGGAGTGATGTAACGACCCAGCAGGCATGAGCTATTGCAGACAGAACCTACACCCATACAGGGAGCCAGGAGGGGAACTGGTAGGAACCGGCAGGTAAGTAAGTACTTGACCTAAGGAGAGCCGATGGCCCAGGCTCCAGGAATGAACAGAACCGGCTGGTCAGGTACTAGGTACCCGGATAGGCCCTGGACCGGTTTCCGCGTACTTAGGCACATCTGAAGGGGTGGTTACTCAGCTAGGCAGGGTAACTGGAGAAAGGTCAGAAGTGTGTATCTCCGGCGACGGGATAGGCAGGGTAACAGGAAAAGGTTTTCTTGTCTACCCGACAGTTTACCCTACCCTCAGGATCAGGTTAACCTAACAGGGGCCATCGGTCACCCTACCCAAAGCCCTGAGCTACCTTAGCTTTCAATGCGAGGTCCCTCACAGAGTTCGGGAAAAATAACCGGAATGTTTGTCACACGAAACCATGCATATACTGGAATCTGGGGTTCCGGGAGATGCTATTGGCCGTGTTACGCAGCTCCGAAGAGGCTCCAAATTGGAGACATTATTCCTTTCATACCCATCCGGCCCCGCCCTGAGGCCTGGATGTCATGGGCAAATGGTTGCGTACCTGTGTGCAGTCTAGCACAGTGGACGATTTGCAGACCTGCTTGCAGCACCCTATACGTTGCTGCCATCCGGTGGACCATAAGCTATTCGCAGGAAATACGAGGGTGTATAGGGCGGGAGGTGGAGAACCTCCTCCAAGTTGTTCGAAGTAAAACAGACCAATACTGACAGAGTTAACGAGTGATCACCGTGGGGGTCACGAAGGTAGTCCCGGGTGGTGCCGGGGCGACCGGGAAAGTTTTACACCTACCAAGCCCGAAAGTGTCCACAACGTCATAGGCTCTGAAAGGGAAGTGCAGAGACACCAAAAGCATGGTTCATACCACAGGTGAGGTGCATCAAAGCTAGTGGTCATGGGTAACGCCCATTGGATCACACGCGGACCACTATGTCCTGCGGAAGACACCTGAAGTCCATGAACCGTAATTAGTAGATAGAAAAAAGAGTCATGGTAGCTTCTGGGGCCAAGTAGAAATCAATGCACATGGGAAGGCTGTCGTAGATAGTCTAGTTCATCCGACATCTTGACTGTTAGCCACTGGCAAGATGCCTATGGGCAGAGGTTTTCACTCTGGTAGGCAGAATGGAAATGCGCCGGAGGAATGATAACCGGATAAGGTAAACGCCGAGTAGAGTGTGTCAACACGTGCATGCTGGAAGGGAGTGTCAGGAAATGGGTCGGACTGTCCTTAGCGGAGAATGGTGTGCTTGAATAGTTCGAGTAATCTGATAGAGGCGTTTCTGGCATAAGATAAAACTACCTGAGAGTCTATACGAAAACTCTCCTACTGCAACAATCAATCCGCTCGAGACCTTAATAGAGTGCAGTGTCACGCTTAATGATATCAACTTTTACCGCTTTCTTTGATCTTACATTGGCGTGAACATTTGGCGATAAGGTTCAATTTGTTCAGTTCGGTCGCAACCTAGGGATCTATCTTCCTTGGGGTGCCTCCATTATAGCCAATTGGGTGAACCAAGAGTCAAAGGCTTTGTGGGATTGACAGAAGTAATGGTATAATTGCGAATAAATTGGAACAAGGAAGTGATGGAAATGCATGATAGGGATCGGTATAGACTGGAAGAACTAGGAATGGAACTCAAGGGTCGAGAGCAATAGGCATTACTAGGGTGCACCCACGGGTCTGTAAAGGGTTTTACAATATACTGAGTGGTATTAGAGTGCAACAAGCGAGCATACCTGAGTTATGTGTCATGGACACCAGACCAGGGCAAGATTCCAATTGCTTTTTGCTTGCATATTTGGGAATGGTGTTCGGAGAGTTGTCTAATAGTGGAAGGGATTGCTTAGCCATGGTTATGGATAATAGAACCACATAGAGACTGGTGGAAAATTATAGTTGTATATCAGCAATCAGTTAGGGGTATTGGGATTTGTCAGAAGATGATTTCCTTGTATTACATAAAGTGATAAGCTCTACCAAGATTTACTTTCTTTATGCAACCTGCTAATTTCCTGCCTACAACAGTGCTGAGGAATTACATCCTTGTCTCTTCTTCATGTTAGAGGAAGCTGCGAACCCTGACCTGAAATCTTGATACCCGGTCCCAGACCTCTTCCACCCTTGATTCAAATGTGTCGTAATTATCTACCTGCACCTGTTCCTCGTCCCACCTACTAAGGCGTGACTTGGAATATCTATCTTTATCCACTCAGTGAACCTCCCTGTTATACAAGGGTCCACTTATGATGATCCTACCCACACCACACCATGTGAAAATCACATGAGGCTCCTGCTGACCACTTTACGAACTACAACTAGACTGCTGCTTGGTCTAAAATGTAACTGGGTAATTCAAATCAGAATTACGCATACCACTATCTCACCTGCCCCTGTGATATACTCTTTTTGATACTAAATGTACCTATGCTAGCTGTGGCCACTAGCGACCAACAGTCACAACAACAACTTCATAACCTGACCAGGAAACTCCAGAGCCTTGGCCTTTTAGACTACGGCCTTAGGGCCCACCTGGCCACCAAATTTATGATCTCGCCCATGCCTCTGCTAGTAGCAGATAGTAGCTGACTCTATGAACACGCCAATTGTAACCAGAACTTGACCCTTGATGGAGTGAAGTCTGGAAAGGTATGTCGAGCTTTGGGGTGGATAAAAGTATCTCGGTTGTATCACATAACAAGTATATTTATAAGACCTCTTCTCCATCATTGATTGTTTTTCCGTAAAAAGTGTGGGAGACAACTTAATATTCTTATACTACTTCTGAGTGGTTGCAGGCTATCTAATTCTGTCTTTGTTCCTTCACGTTCCTTAGTGCAAAGTTTATAGACCCTGGAAACATTAACTCCACTTGACTCTTAGTTCTGCAGGAAGTAGCAAGGGCATTTCCATCACTTTCTCCATAGTGCTAGCTCTATCTGTAGACAGTTAAACCCTTGCACTATGGGAAGCGGTCCTTGATTCATTCTCTCCATACGGAGTGATCAGCTCTGAAATCAGACGTATCAATACAGTTGGATTCATCATCCTACTCCATCAATCCTGGCATGATCTATATTTGTGTAATGACCCAGCATACATGGCCTATGGCAGACGGAACCTATACTCATACAGGGAGCCAGGAGGGGAACGGGTAGGGACTGGCAGGCTGGTAAGTACTTAACCTACGGAGACCCAATGGCCCTGGCTCCGAGGATGAACAGAATTGGCTGGTCCGGGACTTAGGTACCTGGATACACCCAGGAGCGGTGTCAGCGTACTTATAACGTGTTCGGCCCAGGCGCTAGTCACGTGGCGGTACGATAGGCGCAGATGGCTTCTGGATCAACAAGAAGGGAGCGCTGCTTGCTAAAGAAGGCTTCGAACAGAATGTAATAGGAGATCAAAGAAGTAACCGTTCAACCAAGTATATTAAGAACACTGTCAGTCGAAGTCTGCTCTTTCCATCACAGAAATGAGCAGTCTTTAAATACAGCATATGGCTTATCTCCAGTATGGGCGATATTGCAAAACACGGTATGTATCAACCGATAGCATACGAAACAATTCAAGTATCAAACGATACCGTGAAATCAAACATAAAACCATTTGTGCATCAACCAATAGCATACGAAACAACACCAGTATCAACCAATACCGTAAAACTAAACAGTAAACGAGGTGTGTATCAACCAATAGCACACCAAACAATACAAGTATTAAATGATACCAGGCAACTAAACATAAAACAACCTAGTACCCGTACTGGTTACACTCCCAAAATAAAATAACAATTTCACAAAATAAAACCACCTAATGAAATCCGAATAGCAGGTAAATCCGCTATTCTCCTGAAAGTCTGCTTAGGACCCCTCCCCATCGGCATCACCATCCTGCAACAATCTCATGTTGTCCTGCAACATAGATTCCATACCCTGCAACCATCTTTCCAAACAGTCCCCGCATGGCACTCCGCACATGAAGTAACCTGATACCTAGTGGTGTGGTAGGTCCACGAAGTTTCATACTATCCTGTGCTCCCATTCCTCCGTTTCGACATTGTTGCGTCCGCAGTCCGCCCAGTTATCGATGTAGAATATCCTCCAGTATGCGCTTAGTGGGATGATTTCTCGGTATAGTAGGTATCCCAAAACGAGATCTCGTCCCTTTATGCTGACTTGGTCATAGTCTGACATTTTGTTTCTTACGCGTAAGGATAAGGTTTGTAAGAGGGTAAAGGTTTGGAGGTCTGGTAGTGTGGTCTGTTTTCTTCTGCAGTTTAGAGGGACGGTGGGTGGTATTTATGTTTCGGTGGTGATCTTGCTTAGGTGTTGGCCTTGTTTAGGTGTCGGCCTCGCTTAGGTCTTCAGGGGAAGGAGGGTTCTGCTTAATTTCGGTTTCTTCTGTCTCCATGCAACTATCACATTTTTCCGTACTCAGGTAGCACCCGCTACCGAAGGGGAAAACATCTGACATTGTTTCTCCCCATATTCATCCTGTCGATTCTGTTGGTACTTCAAAGTGTTTGTTGCAGATATGTATGGATAGCGGGTATGTAAGATATTGTCGAGGGATAATATCACGGTTCACCAACAGTCCCATTAGCTGAAGGGGCAGTCTCCAAGATACTTGCTAATAGTTTGACATCGTAAGGCTGTTGGATGGTGTGTTGTTTCCTTTCGCTATTGCTAGTACTCAGCCTCAGCCAGCCAGGCTAGGTATACTGCTTCATCTTCCCTTACCCAATTTTCATCTTTGCTGCTGTCAAGATCACTCTCAAAGTGGGCTGACCAGAATCCGTTCTGTATCCCTTGGTCTGTTTCCGGACGCAAGTCTTGGATTTCTGGCAGGGTTGGGCTCCACGCCACTGTCACATGGTTTATCATAGGGGGTCACTCGTCCTACGGCTTGTTGTCTTTCCACCATTGATTAACCAATTCCCTCGTATTTTCCAATCCTTCAAGGGGTTCCCAGCTATTCTCTGTTTCTGGGTACTCCACCTATTTCAATAAGAAATGGTCACCCTCATACCGTCCTCTCTCGTCTCATATTGTTTCCACTTCTCATTCTAGCTGCTTGTTAACCACAATCGGGGGTGGTTTTGCGTAGCTCATTCCAGGGAATGAGATATCATCGTTAGGGAGGTACTTTTTCACGGTGGATGCATGGAATGTTGCTTCCCGATTTCTGTAGATTCTGCCATCCATGTCTACCTGATAATTTTGTGTATGCTCATCGTATCCAATTATCTTGAATGGTCCACGCCAGCACAGTTACAATTTCTTGCTACATCCCGACACTGTTGCGAATAAACTTCCGTATAACAGTAACAGATTACTCTTTCCTATTGGTGTATGGTGTTTCCGTCGTTTTCCTGCCATTCGAGTGCTTCTAAGTCCCGCCACTTTGATCGCATTGAATGCCATGTTCTGGATTGCTTGGTGTCTGTTTAACAATTCGTCGGCAGCTGGTACTCCAGAGTTCTTGAAGTTCCCTAGGGGAAGTAGTGGCTAATTCTTTCCTAAAATAACCTTACATGGTGACATAGGCAGAGTTTCTGACCAACCTGCATTCAGGTATACTGCTGTCTCTGGTGTGGCATTAAACCAATTGTTTTGTCTTGCATTGACTAGGTTTCGAAGAACGGTCTTGAGTTCTGAAATTTTTCTTTCGACTGGTCCATTTCTTTCATGATGGCCTGGTGCTGCCTTGGTATGCTCAATGCCTAACAATCGACACTGTTGTCTCCACACATGTGACTCAAATTGTGGGTCTGCATCACTTACTAGGGATGTTGGGTAGCTATGCAGTGTAAATATTTTGTTGCGTAGAGGTTCCCAGGTTGTTAGTGCTGTTACATGCTTAGTTATATGTATGAGCCACGTGAATCCCGAGAACATGTCCATCGCAACCAGGATTGTGTTGTAACCCCATGAATTGTGGAAGGGTCCCGCAAACTCAATGGCTATTAACTCGAAGACTTCCGACCGTACGGTAATTGTCTCAGCCTTTCCTTCTGGCAATCTTGTAGGCTGCTTATTTATCTGGCATGTGTGGCACTTTGTTACATACGCTCCAAAGTTCTTCCGCATTTCAGGCCAAAATAGGTACTCTGTGGTGTACCGTACGTTGCGCTCAACACTGTTGTGGCCGTTATTGTGTATTTTGCTAATGACATGTTCTCTTCAGGTCGTATTTCCGTATGCAAGGCCTTTTAGGACATATAGGCAGTCTTCCACGTATCTGGTTTTTGCGTATAGCATTCCGTTTGCAACCTTGTAGGAGGACAAGCCTCCTGTGGAGTCCATACTCGCGTTGACCTTTTTCCTAATTGGTTCTTTCTGGGACGCTGCTACCATGCGTGCTTGGAACATTCCGATCATTTCATTGACTTTTTGCAAGGTGTCGCATTCTTCTTCTATCTTGCTTTCTCTGGGTCTTCCAGGTAGGTTTTTCTCCTCGTTGTCTTCCACGACATAGTACAACCCGCGCCGATATTCGGTCATTGTTGCCGGAATTACTGAGAATATTCTCTCATTGTTAAGACTTTATAGCCATTCTACTCGTCTAATTGGTGGTGGGCTATCAGGTCCTGGTATTCGAAATGCGACTATTGTCATGGCCATAAGGTTCTCTATTGGTTCTGGCTCTAGCGTTCGGAATGCCGCCGCTTCTGGGTTTAGCAGTGCCGGAATTACATAAGATCTGCGTGTCGGCTGGGTAAGGGTGGACGGCCCTTGTCCCGCACTGCTTGGTCTTCCGCTGCACGCTTGTTGCCCTTGTTCGTACCTTATTTCGGGGGACCCCGCAGGGCTTGGGTCGATCTCAGTACTGGGGGGGCTTGGTCCTTCACTAAGCGCCTAAGGGCTCGCTTTTGCCCCTCGTCTAGGGTGGTGGTTCGTGAATTTGATCTCGGTTTGATGACAGGGGCAAAGATCCACGTAACCATGTGAGTAGTGTAATGCGCTATCTTGGAGTTCTTCCGGTAGCGTACTTTGCAGAGTACACTGGTCAACCCTATCGTTGCCTGCAGTGATTGAGCAGGGGCTTTTGTGGGGTATAGGGCCTCGTTGGGGTACTCAGTATAGGAGAAAGGAGGGGAAGTAGGGGAGAACTCATGGGTGGGCACCATTTCGTTTGATTCTTGCTCGTAGACTGTGTTTTCCAAGATGTCATCCGATTCCTTCGTATAATGGTGGACATAGAGTAGGTTCAAGTCTGATTCTCTCTCATATATCCAGGAATGGGTATCGGGTAAATAGTTCCCGCTTCCTGGTGCGTAGACTATTTTCGGTCATATTTTCCCCAGGCACTTAGCCATCTCACTTGCTTTCTGCTTGGTTGCTAGGCCATTCGTCGGTGTGGTAGGGGTTAGTGGTCTGTAACTATTGTGAAGGAATTCCCTATTAGCATATTGTGGAATCAATTAAGCGCTTCCACTATTGCTAAGGCCTCTTTATCCGTGGTCCCATAGTTCATCTGAGCGTTGGTGAACTTCCTGCTGTGCAATGCGGCTGGTTGCCCCGTCTCATAAGTGGGTCCCTATCCCACCGATGCTCCAATTGCTAAGTCTGATGTGTCCTTGACCAACCGAATTGGTTCCTCGCTCCGAATGTCTATTGGTCGCATGACGTGGTGATCGATAATCCGCTTGCGGCCCATATCGAATGAGTGCCGGTGGGTCGTTGTCCATATGAATTCGGAGTTTCCCGTTAAGTCAGTTAATGGTGCGGTCAATGTTGTATAGTGCGGGAGAAACTGGGCCACATAATTCACTATTCCTAGCAATCGTTGCAATTCCTTCTTGTTTCTTGGTGTCTCCCACCCTGTAATGCATGATATTTTCTGGAGGGAGGCATGGATTCCCTCATTGTCAACTATGTGTCCTAATACTTGCGGCTGGTCCGCAAAAAGTAGTGACTTCCTTTTGCTCGCATAGAATTTTTCTTTTCTTAGTCGATCACAAACTTGAGGTATGTGTTTCTCGTGTTCCTCAGATGTGTCTGAAAATATGAGATTATCATCAATGTATACTCATACGGAATGATGTAAATATTCACTTAGGAGGTCCTCCATTATCCTCATAAAAGTTGCTGCTGCATTGATGTTTCCTTGTAGTATTACTTGGCTCACAAATCCTCCAAGCAGGGTTTTGAATGAGTTGAACGTAATGCTATCCTTGTCCACCCGTGTTGGGAAATATGCGTTGCTTAGGTCGATCTTACTTCTGAATTTCGCTTGTCCTATTCGCTTAAGAATCTGCTGTTGGTTTGGAATCGATGGACTATCCATAATCATGTTCTCGTTCCTCACTTTCAGGTCCGCCAGGGGGCGGATCCTTCCATCTGATTTGGGTTGTACAAACAAAGGGTGCCACTCCGGCAACCTCCTGACGTACAATTACTCCACTCCGTAATTTCTGGTTTACCCAGTTCATGAGTTTTTACTTGTAAGCTTCTGGGATCGTGTATGTTGGTTGATTTCATAGGTTGGTTGGGTCTTTTATCTCAATGTGGTGGCTAATCTTTCGCACAGGAGGTAGCGTTTCAGTGACCTTGTCGGGGAATACATCCCTGTATTCTTCTAACAATGTTGTTGTTTTGGTGTCTGACACAGCGGCTCAGAATTTCCCCCTTGTTGGTTTCTATAGCACACGTAGTTTGTCAGCGGGAAATTCCACTGCTGTATCCCCACACCTGATAAGAGCATTGTGTCTTTTCAGGAATGGTATTCCAATCAGGGCATCGTACTTTGCGAAGTTCCCTACCAACATCTCCTGATTTGTCTATTTCTTTTTCCCGCTTCCTATGGTCAGCCCACATTTCTTGTGGGTTGAAGAGTGGGATCCTTTCATAGGCATATTGACTGTTGTTGGTTGGAGTAGAGGCTCCGTAGGGATGCCTTGTGTAGATCTAAAGGTTGCGCTAATTATGTTGCAGCCAATTGTCCGTGTGTCGAATAGTGCCTTTGCTGGGTGGCCTTCTAGGTGAATCGTTCCTTCAAGAGCATCACGGGGCCTGATTCCCAATGTTGGTTTTGTCCGGAGGCTTTCCATTTCCACCAAGTTAGTTTCCACTTCATCATATTCGGTTGCATCCATGTGGTTCGTGCTAGCCTCTTGCTTAGTGGCCTTTCTTTTTCCTTTTTTGGAATAGCAGTCCTTTGCGTAGTGCCTATTCTTTCCGCATTTAAAACTCGCGCCTTCCTCGCGTTGTTTCTTTTCCTGTCCTTCCTGTTCTTTGAATCCTTGCGGTATGGCTTATCCTTCATTGTATTATCCTGTGATGATGATCCTTTACAGTTCTTTTGCTGTGGTATCTGGGTTTGGTGAACTACAGTTTCATACAGGATAGCGCCCTTTCGTTCGGCCCGCTTGACTCTCTTTTCAAAGGAATCACACCACTCATCCATGGGTTCTACCTCCTGGTGTAGTCTGAGATGCATTGCCTCATACAATCTTTGTCGCAGTGTGTACAGCGACACCGTCCCGGTAGGCAATTGTCCATGATATATTAAGAGATCCATCGCGACAAAGGTTATTCTTTCGGTTTTAGCATTTCTTACTTGCTGGATATCTTGGAACCTTTGGTATCGTTCTTCCGTGTTTTGCGAGAATGGGAATCTCTCCCTCAACTATTTTATGAGGGTTGTTGCTCGGACTTTTTCCCCACTCTCATAGTGGTTCATTGCTTGGTGGTATACTTCCTCTGCTTTTCTGGTGCAGAAGCTTCCAAAGTACGCCCTGCTTCCTTCCTTGGTTTTGTTCACTCCGTATAGTGCCAGGTATGGAGAAGTTGTTATTGCCCACCGGTCACATGCTTAACGTTTTCAGTCATCCTTTTCACCCCCGAACAAGGGCAGCAGCGGAAGATTAATTTCAGGTCCTGTTCGCCTGGCGGATTCACCTTCAGACATATTGTATTCGGACTCTTCGTTACTAGAGCTGTCGCCTGATCAGCCTTCTGGTGAGTCGCTGCGGGATTTGTCTGGTGGCTGCCTTACTACTGCGTGATCTGATGCTTCTTCTTCGTCTTCTTCCTTCTTAGGCGTCAAGACAGCTATGCTGTCTTTCTTCGGTGGTTGCGCCGGGCCCTTTCATTTACTAGGGCTGGGGGGAAATAGCCCAGGAAGGCTGGTTGCTGCCTTTGCCAATTCGTCGGTTGATTCGCTAAAGGTCTGCTTGGCCAGGTCTCGCCCTAGTTGTCGTTCTGCTTCGTCCCTTGAGATATAACTCGTTGGCCCTTTCAGTTTCTTGGGTTGCCTTTTCTTAGTAAGGCCTTCTCGTAGGACCTGCTTCCCACTTCGAGTCTCCTGTGACTCAATCGTTTCTTGTCAGCAGAGCCGAACTGCTCGTGGTTCTACAGCTCCCCAATGCTACCTTCTCTGTTGGACTTTCATAGGTTGATCAGACCAGGTCCCTGCAGGTTTCTTAACCACTTGCTGAGGTTAAAAAAATGTAACGTGTTCGGGCCAGGCCCTAGTCACGTGGCTGTACGATAGGAGCAGTTGGCTTCTTGATCAACAAGAAGCGCGTGCTGCGTACGAAAGCAGGCTTGGAACGGGTTGTGATCGGGGATCAAAGAAGTAACCGTGCACCAAGTATATTAAGAATACTGCCAGTTGGAGTTTGCTGTTTCCATGGCGGAAATTGTCGGTCTTTAAAGACAGCATATCGCTTATCTCCAGTATGAGCGATATTGTAAATCGATGTGTGTATCAACCGATAGCAGACCGAAACAATATGGGTATCAAAAGATACCGTGAAAGCAAACATAAAGGAATCTGTGTATCAACTGATAGCACATGAAACAATGCAAGTATCAAAAGATGTTATGAAAGCAAACATAAAAACATCTTTGTATCAAGCGATAGCACACGAAACAATACAAGTATCAAGCAATACCGTTAAGCCAAAGGTAAAACAAGCTAGTACCCGGACCGGTTACAGTACTTATGGACCTCTGAATGCGCGGTTACTCCGCTAGGCAGGGTAACTGAAGAAAGGTCAGAAGTGTCTATCTCTGGCAACGGGATAGATAGCGTAACAGGGAAAAGTTATCTTGTCCACCGGGCAGGTTACCCTACACCCAGGATCAGGTTACCCTGCCATGGGGCTTAGGTTACCCTGCCCAAAGTCCTGGGTTACCCTACCTTTCAATACAAAGCCCCTCGCGGAATTCAGGAAACATGACGGGAATGTTTGTCACACGAAACCATACATAATCCTGGAATCTGTGGTTCGGGGAGAAGCTATAGGTCGAGCTATAAAGCTTCGAAGAGGCTGCAAAATCCGAGACATTATTCCTATCATACCCCTCCGGCCCCACCTTGTGGCCCGGACATCGTGGGCAAAAGGTTGGGTAGTTGTGTGCAGTCTAGCAAAGTAGAATCTTGGGAAAGCTGCTTGCAACACGGTATACATTGCTCGCGTCTGGTGGGCGGTAAGCATTCTGCAGGATATATAGGGTGGCATAGAGTAGAAGGTGGGGCACCTCCTCCAACTTGTTTCAGAGTAAAACGGATGGGAACCGACGGAGTTAATAGGTGTTAACAATGGGGGTCCCAAAGGTAGTCCCGGGTCGTGCCGGACCAACTGGGAGAGTATTACACCAACCAAGCCCAAAAGTGTCCCCAATGTCATATACTCTGAAATGGAAGTGCAGAGAGACCAAAAGCGTGACCCCTGTGACAGGTGAGGTGCATCGGAAGTAGTGGTCATGGGTAGCGCCCATTGGATCACTCCTGGACCACAGTGTCCTGCTGTAATGGGGGTACCCCTAGGAAGATGGATCCCAAGCTTGCGACCGCACCGAACAACTTCAAACCTATCGCCAGCAGTTCACACCAAGGTAACAGTAAAGGAAAGGGTAAAATTTAATATCGTCAAGCCTGAATCTTCACGCAATTAAGGTCTCAAGAGGATTGATTGTTGGAGTAGGAGAGTTCTCGCATAGACTTTCAGGTAGTTTTATCTTATGCCAGAAACTCCCCCATCAGTTTACTCCAACTATTTGAGTACACCCTTCTCCGCTAAGGGTGGTCCGACACGTCTCCTGGCACACCCTTCGGGCATGCATGTGTCGACACACTCTAGTCGGTGTTCACCTTATGCGGTTATCGTTTCTGCGCTGCATTTCCATTTTGCCCGCCGGAGTGAAAACTTCTGCGCATCGGTGTCTTGCCAGTGGCTAACAGTCAAGACACCTCATGAACTAGACTATCAATGACACCCTTCCCATATGCATTGATCTCTACTTGACTCCTGAGGCTACCGTGAGCGGTTTATCTAGTTACTCTTTATGCGTGGCAGGCTTCCGGTGTCTTCCGCAGGGCACGATAGTCCGGGCATGATCCAACGGGCGCTACCCATGACCACTGCCTTGGATCTATCTTACCTGTGGTAGGAATCATGCTTTTAGTGTCTCTACACTTCCCTTTTGGAGCCTATAGCATTGGGAGCACGTTCGGGCTTGGTAGGTGTAAAACTCTCCCCGTCACCCCGGCACCACCCGGGACTACCTTCGGGACCCCCACGGTTAACACCCGTTAACTTCGTCAGTTCTGGTCCGTTTTACCCTAAACAACTTGGAGGAGGTACTCCACCTTCCACCCTATGCACCCTTGTATATCCTGCGAACAGTTTACGGTCGACCGGACAGCAGCAACGTATATGGTGTTGCACGCATGTCTGGAAAGGTTCCTCTTTGCTAGACTGCACACAACTACACAACCGTTTGCCCATGACGTCCGGGCCTCAAGGCGGGGCCGGAGGGGTATGATAGGAATAATGTCTTCAATTTACAGCTTCCTCGAAGCTACGTAGCTCGCCCAATAGCATCCCGCGGAACCCCACATTCCAGTATCATACATGGCTGCGGGTGACAAACATTCCAGTCAATTTTCCCAAACTCAGCAAGGGACTTCGTATTGAAAGGCAGGGTAACTCAGGACTCTGGGCAGGGTAACCTGAACCCGTGAGTAGGGTAACCTTGTCCAGCAGATAAGTTAACTTTTCCCTCTTACCCTGCCTATCCTGTCGCCGGTGATATACCTTTCTGACCTGTCTTCGGTTACCCGGCCTAGCTGCGCAACTGCCCCTTCATAAGTTCCTAAGTACGCAGACCAGCCAATTCTGTTCATTCTCGGAGCCCGGGCCATCGGGTCTCCCTGGGTCAAGTACTTACTTGCCTGCTGGTTCCTATCAGTTCGTCTCCTGGCTACCTGTATGGGTATAGGTTCGGTTTGCCATAGCTCATGTACCCTGGGTCGTTACATCACTCCCCTCTTCTCTGCAGTCTGTCCCGGACGGTTAGCGTCGTCTCTTATTCCCACAACTCGATTCCCCCCAGACCCTATGGTCCCTGGGCTTGGACGGATGTCTTTGGTGGAAATCCTGAATGGCCTGCAAGCATGTTCCTTCTAACATCTCATAGGGCTCCCATGAGTTCTCCTCAGCCCCGTAGCCTTCCCATGAAACCAGGTGCTGGACAAAGCGTGACAGAAACTTTGCCTTCACTCCTCCGTACCATTGGCTGTCCACAACAGCTTCGATAACGTGACTGGGCTCATTGCCTATAAGTTCTGGGGTAGGGGCTTGCTTTACCCTACCTGCTTCCGGATCCTCGCGATAGAGTTCCAGTAACGTGACCTTGAAAACCGGGTAGATGCTCTATCTAGTGGGCAATTGGAGTTCATAAGCTCGGTTACCCACCCGACGTTTGACCACGCAAGGCCCAAACATCCGCTGGTCCAGCTTCTCTATTGGACGCTTTGTGCGGATGTTTTTTCGGTTCAACCTCCTGCGGTCCGCTTTCTCTGGTGGCCCAGCAGCCACATCCCCCAGGGTGACGTAGTCTGGTGATAGCAACCTTTTCTGGTCATGCCATTTCCGTTGCCTTTCCTGTGCCCGTTGGATCATTTCTGGAATCTCTGCCCAGGTTCCTTCCCATTCCGTAACCAAGAGCTCAGTACCCGGGTGTGTTCCCTGGTTATCAGACACGATACCTGACCTGTTTGCCCTTAGGTTAAACCCATAGTTGATCTCAAAAGGTGACAACCTGGTGGATTCTGATGTCGAGGTGTTGTATGCATACTCCACAACAGGTAACAGTGAAACCCAATCATCATATTGGTAGGAACAGTAACTACGCAAGTACTGTGCCAGTGTTTGATTAACCCTCGCGGTCTACCCGTCAGTCTCCGGGTGGAATGCAGTCGAAACGTTTAGTTTCAGTTGCAACAAGTGCATTAGACTCATCCAGAACTTGGATGTGAATGGGTTATCGCGGTCGCAGATGATGGACACGGGGAGTCCATGAAGGCGCCAGACTTCCTACATGAATATCAAGGGAAGCTCCTTGATAGGTACCTCAGTGGTCCGGGCTCTGAAATGGGCCATTTTCGAGAATGGGTCCACTATGACCCAGATCTTGGTATACCCTTCGGACTCTGGCAGCGCTACAATGAAATCCACTGAAATCGCTGTCCACGGCCGCATCGGAACATAAATAGGTTCCAGCAGCCTGAACTTCTTGTGCCTGCTGGATTTATTTCTTTCGCACGCATCACATGTTCGCACGTAGTCAGTGATGTGCTCATCTGTCTTAGGCTAATAGAAGTTAGCCCTAACTCTGCCAATGGTCTAGTAAGTCCCGTAGTGTCCTACGATTCGGGAGGCATGTCCTGCCTTCATGATTGTCTGCTTCAGATTCTGACCCTTGGGAACATACCACCTGTTCTTGTACAGGAGTAAGGCCTTTTCCGTCATGAAACGTTGGTCGACCTCTTTGTCACTGGGAGCTGTTGCCTGCAGGGCTCTTAAGTAGTCCTGGTCTTCGGTTATCACTACCTGCAGTTGATCCAAAAAGGAAGACTGGAGCCAACATCCCTGGCACACCTGCAGCACTTGTGGTTGCAAGATGTCTTGTTCCTGGCTCCCAACCCACTTTCCAGGGTGAAAAAATGACTGTGGCGGAAAATCACTCCCCCCTTCAGGGCAGTAGTCCCTACGCCGCGACAAAGCATCTGCCTTCTCATTCAACCGTCCTTCTTGGTAAACCACCTTGAAGTTAAACGGTTGCAGGAACTCAGCCCAGCGGTGCTGCCTTCTATTAAGGACCTTGGTACTATTGAAGTACTCCAAAGTCTTATGATCCGTATAGATCACCAACTGGTCCGTTACCGAGTGTAGGAAATGAGCCCATTGCTTGAATGCTGCCACAATGGCTGCCATTTCCTTGTCATGGACATCATAATTAATCTCCGCTGGGTGGAACTTCCTACTATGGTAGGCCACTGGATGCCATCCCTTATCTTCACAGAACTGGGAGAGAACGGCTCCTAATGCAAAGTCACTAGCATCGGTTTCCAGCCGGGTTGGCCGTTCAGGGTCAAAATGTGCTAGGATAGGTTTGGAGGTGAATGCTTCCTGCAAGTAGTTGAAGGCCTGCTCACATGCAGGGGTCCATTCCCATCGGACATCCATCTTTGTCAAGTCTCTTAGAGGTTTCGCTATCTTGCTGAACCCTTCTATGAACTGACGATAGAAGTTGGCAAAGCCCATAAAGCTTTGAACGTCGACGACGCATATCGGAGGTGCCCAATCCCTGATTGTCTGCANTTGCGCCGGGCCCTTTCATTTACTAGGGCTGGGGGGAAATAGCCCAGGAAGGCTGGTTGCTGCCTTTGCCAATTCGTCGGTTGATTCGCTAAAGGTCTGCTTGGCCAGGTCTCGCCCTAGTTGTCGTTCTGCTTCGTCCCTTGAGATATAACTCGTTGGCCCTTTCAGTTTCTTGGGTTGCCTTTTCTTAGTAAGGCCTTCTCGTAGGACCTGCTTCCCACTTCGAGTCTCCTGTGACTCAATCGTTTCTTGTCAGCAGAGCCGAACTGCTCGTGGTTCTACAGCTCCCCAATGCTACCTTCTCTGTTGGACTTTCATAGGTTGATCAGACCAGGTCCCTGCAGGTTTCTTAACCACTTGCTGAGGTTAAAAAAATGTAACGTGTTCGGGCCAGGCCCTAGTCACGTGGCTGTACGATAGGAGCAGTTGGCTTCTTGATCAACAAGAAGCGCGTGCTGCGTACGAAAGCAGGCTTGGAACGGGTTGTGATCGGGGATCAAAGAAGTAACCGTGCACCAAGTATATTAAGAATACTGCCAGTTGGAGTTTGCTGTTTCCATGGCGGAAATTGTCGGTCTTTAAAGACAGCATATCGCTTATCTCCAGTATGAGCGATATTGTAAATCGATGTGTGTATCAACCGATAGCAGACCGAAACAATATGGGTATCAAAAGATACCGTGAAAGCAAACATAAAGGAATCTGTGTATCAACTGATAGCACATGAAACAATGCAAGTATCAAAAGATGTTATGAAAGCAAACATAAAAACATCTTTGTATCAAGCGATAGCACACGAAACAATACAAGTATCAAGCAATACCGTTAAGCCAAAGGTAAAACAAGCTAGTACCCGGACCGGTTACAGTACTTATGGACCTCTGAATGCGCGGTTACTCCGCTAGGCAGGGTAACTGAAGAAAGGTCAGAAGTGTCTATCTCTGGCAACGGGATAGATAGCGTAACAGGGAAAAGTTATCTTGTCCACCGGGCAGGTTACCCTACACCCAGGATCAGGTTACCCTGCCATGGGGCTTAGGTTACCCTGCCCAAAGTCCTGGGTTACCCTACCTTTCAATACAAAGCCCCTCGCGGAATTCAGGAAACATGACGGGAATGTTTGTCACACGAAACCATACATAATCCTGGAATCTGTGGTTCGGGGAGAAGCTATAGGTCGAGCTATAAAGCTTCGAAGAGGCTGCAAAATCCGAGACATTATTCCTATCATACCCCTCCGGCCCCACCTTGTGGCCCGGACATCGTGGGCAAAAGGTTGGGTAGTTGTGTGCAGTCTAGCAAAGTAGAATCTTGGGAAAGCTGCTTGCAACACGGTATACATTGCTCGCGTCTGGTGGGCGGTAAGCATTCTGCAGGATATATAGGGTGGCATAGAGTAGAAGGTGGGGCACCTCCTCCAACTTGTTTCAGAGTAAAACGGATGGGAACCGACGGAGTTAATAGGTGTTAACAATGGGGGTCCCAAAGGTAGTCCCGGGTCGTGCCGGACCAACTGGGAGAGTATTACACCAACCAAGCCCAAAAGTGTCCCCAATGTCATATACTCTGAAATGGAAGTGCAGAGAGACCAAAAGCGTGACCCCTGTGACAGGTGAGGTGCATCGGAAGTAGTGGTCATGGGTAGCGCCCATTGGATCACTCCTGGACCACAGTGTCCTGCTGTAATGGGGGTACCCCTAGGAAGATGGATCCCAAGCTTGCGACCGCACCGAACAACTTCAAACCTATCGCCAGCAGTTCACACCAAGGTAACAGTAAAGGAAAGGGTAAAATTTAATATCGTCAAGCCTGAATCTTCACGCAATTAAGGTCTCAAGAGGATTGATTGTTGGAGTAGGAGAGTTCTCGCATAGACTTTCAGGTAGTTTTATCTTATGCCAGAAACTCCCCCATCAGTTTACTCCAACTATTTGANTTACGAGTGGTCAGTATCAACCTCCATGATCTGAGGTGATGTCTGTTGGACTTCCAGTATCTTTGACAAGGTAGCCGGAGGGGGCGCTTCAATGCGCTTTAGCCGCTTGTCAGTTTCTGTGGGTGTCAGGCGGTAGCCAACTCTAAGAGCAAGCGAGTCTGGACTAAGACCCGATACGTGACGAAGTGATTTCTAGGAAGGCTCACTTAGAATGTCAAGAGGAAATGCTAGTTTGTATCGTAGAGCGAATATATTGATAAGATCTCTTCTCCGTCGCTGATGATTCTACAAAGCGTCGGAGGTACCTCGATATTTGTATCCTGCGTCTGGGTGTTCGCGGCCCATGTCATTTTCCCACTATTTCCGCGTGCCAACGTTGTAGACCCTGACAACCTTTACCCCACTTGACTCTGATTTCCCCGAGCAGTGGGGCGGGTGTCCTACCCCTCTCCTCGCTGCGTCGGTGCAAATCATAGCCACTTGAACCCCTTCACTGTGGCAAGCGGCTACTGCTTCTTTCTCTGCATACGGAGTGATCAGCTCCGACAACAGACTTATCAATGTAGGTGGATTTCCCATCCATCTGCATCAACCTGGAGGACGCATGCTCCTATCTTATCGCACCAATGACTGTCCGGCCTCGTGGCGCTCATTATTGATTTCTTCACGCGGTAGGTCCTCAACTGACTCTACCTTGTCATGCTTCTGGGCGTGGGTGAACAATCGTCTCTTGGGCGTCGTTCCCTTATCAGGATTTTCCTCCGCATTCCTTCACCAACGGACTTGAAATTCGGTCTTACTGCCCTCATGGCAGCCGGGGACTCCTATCGGAGTAGCCGACCTCCCCGCAGTTGGCATCCATCCGTTGCCACAGCTGAGGGATCTTTGCTTGCGTTTATCTCTACAACAAACCCACCGATTTAGTTCGTTCAACCTTGTCAGGATAGCCGAGAGTCCTCCCTTGAGAATTCAGTGAAAACCCCTCCGTAGGCGACCTTCGGTCATGGTGTAAATGCGGGTTTTGTGCCGGCGTCGTATTGGAAGAAATTAACTCATTCTCCAAATACTCCGAAGGACCCTGGGATCGAACATGTGATCTTTGGCCAATAATCACGTGACATGCCCATTACGCTATGCCAGTTTGTCTTATGTGTAACAGTGGGCTCGCTTACCGGGGCTGACCGTTTCAACCCACGAGCCTGTTTGGAGGAACTAACGACTGGGAAGGTGGCGGTACACTTTCTCCTGAAGTGCCCACTTTGTCCACAGTTGGTACACTGATTGTGCTTCCTCCGATATTTAGTCAAAGTCGACGGGATTTCCTTATGCCCTATTGCATACTCTGAACTCGCCAGCTTTGCCGGTTTCACCGCATTGTAATTAGTAGGTTTGGCAGTCCTTTGGTTCTGTCTGCTGAACCTTTATCCTTCTTTTTAAACCTTGCGGAAGTTGAGCACCTATCGTCCTTCTTTTCCGCTGGCTGAGACTGTTGGACAGGGTGGATGACTCGCTCGCTGAACCGGGTGTTGTCTTCCAGTCTGTGTCCGACCTTCCGAAGAAGATCAAGGTAGTCGTTCAAGTCAGTTGGATGGGGCTCCTTCACTGCCCACGGGGTCCTAACCTGTTGGGTAATGCCCGCCCATACCTTATCTCGTACCTGCACCGGGTCTGTATAGCTAAGCTTATACATGTAGTCAATTATCTTGTCCAGGTACTGATCAAGGTGATGTGGCTTCATCACTAGGTCTGGCCACTCAAGCAGGGATCGGTCTCGTTCCGCTTGGTCACCGCCGAAACTCCGTTCGAGCCCTTTCCGGAATCCTTTCCACGTTCTCAACGGGTTACTGTGGTTAACAAGAACTCCAATGCGCTTAGCTCCCTCCTTATTGATATGGGAGTGCAGCCCAAGATACCAAGTTCGGGCAGTATCTTCTAGAAGGGGAATCACCAGGATTACCTTGTCCATATTGGTCAACCTGCACCCATCAAAATACTCGAACTTAACCTACACCAGCGTCAGAAAGCTGGCGAGTTCGGTGACCTTTCCCTTAAACGCCGGAATGCCGCTCAGCTTTTCCGGCTTCTTCTGCTGCTGTCTGGATGATGGCCGTGTAGCCGAGCTGCTGCGTAGTTCCCTTGACAGGTTCTTAGCCCGGCGGTCCCACCGTCGTTTCTTCTCCTTGCTCCAGTCTTCCTCTCGAGCACCGAGAAAGGGGGTCTAGTCTGGGAGAGAATCGGCATGATCATCATCCAAGCTATCATGGTCAGAGTCCCCAGGATCCCCACCTGCTCACGTAGTACCACCGACCGGTGGTCCATTTCCACCTCCACTACCCCCTGTATTTCTACCTGGGGTCTCCCGGGGTCTATCATACCCATCAAACCTTTCCTCCTGGCCATCCTGATTCCCCTCCTTGGGGGGGTTAGCCCCTGATAGTACTGATGCCGGTGGTGGAACAGGTCTTTGCCCACTCTCAGGAGTTGGGTTCGGAGCCGCCTGAGTTGCCCCCAGAAACGACTAAAGCTCTGAACAACACAAGGGTTCAATTGGGGGCCCCGCATGTCTCCATGACCCACAGTACTCACATGTTGTTCATCCGTCTCCCTCCTGTCTTCTTCGGTGCCTGACCGGGGTCTGTGGTCCCTTCCTGCACCCGTATATGGGGTAATGAATCCACCGCATGTAGGTTTCTTCCGATTTGCAGCCCAACAGACAGTACTCGTCTTGGCTGTCCGACTGACCGCTAGTGATCATGGGGAGGATGGAGTGAAGAGTTGGTTTTGAGGGGGCAGAGGGAATCAANGAATGCTGCCACAATGGCTGCCATTTCCTTGTCATGGACATCATAATTAATCTCCGCTGGGTGGAACTTCCTACTATGGTAGGCCACTGGATGCCATCCCTTATCTTCACAGAACTGGGAGAGAACGGCTCCTAATGCAAAGTCACTAGCATCGGTTTCCAGCCGGGTTGGCCGTTCAGGGTCAAAATGTGCTAGGATAGGTTTGGAGGTGAATGCTTCCTGCAAGTAGTTGAAGGCCTGCTCACATGCAGGGGTCCATTCCCATCGGACATCCATCTTTGTCAAGTCTCTTAGAGGTTTCGCTATCTTGCTGAACCCTTCTATGAATCGACGATAGAAGTTGGGAAAGCCCATAAAGCTTTGAACGTCGACGACGCATATCGGAGGTGCCCAATCCCTGATTGTCTGCACCTTCTCTGACAACATAGAGATCCCCATATCGGAGATCCTGTATCTGCGGAATTCAACTTCCCGTTGGTGGAAACTGGACTTCTTCATGCTTACACATAGTCTAGATTTCCGCAATTTCTCCATCATACTCCGGACCATTGCGACGTGTTCTTCCATAGTTTCGGAGTAGATCTGGATGTCATCCGTGTACGGGATGACTTCTTTGTCTATGAGATCCCGAAAGACCCCCTTCATCATGCTTTGGAAAGTTGCCGGGGCATTGCACAACCCAAACGGCAGGACCGTGTATTCATACAGTCCATA
This sequence comes from Tuber magnatum, assembly GCA_003182015.1. Lineage (NCBI taxonomy): Eukaryota > Fungi > Ascomycota > Pezizomycetes > Pezizales > Tuberaceae > Tuber > Tuber magnatum. The sequence continues at coordinate 2,948,644 of PYWC01000007.1, forward strand.
TCTGCACCGGAAGGCCGTCTTCCATTCCTCACCTTCCGCCCTACTCAGAAGGTAGTAGCCGTTCTTTAAGTCCAACTTGGTGAACACAACGGCTTTTCCTAACCTATCTCGCAGCTCGTTAATCAATGGTAGAGGATACTTGGTCTGCACTGTGATTTTGTTCAGCCCTCAGTAATCTATTACCAGTCTTAGTGTACCATCTGGTTTTGGCACGAAGAGGATAGGGACTGCTGCTGAGGAACTGGATCGCCGTAGCTTCCCCGTTCGCAGCATGTCATTGAGATATTCCTGGAGTGCCTTAAGCTCCTTGTCCGATAACAGATGTATAGGCCCGAATGGAGGTTGAGTTCCAGGTTGCAACTCAATAATATAGTCATACATCAAGTGCTCCGGTAATGCCTCAATCCGTTCTTGACTGAAGATATCCCCATAGTCCTTATACTCCGGGAGCAGCTTAACCGTAATGTCGGCACCTTCCTCACTGGAGAATTGCACGATTCCCAATAGGTACACATTACCAGGGTCCTCGGCTAGTAACTCTTCATCAGTCATGAACACTAACCACGCCTGCTCTGCCAGTCAGTTAGCCTTGCAGAAATCTGAGCAACAGGTTAGTGATCCGGTCTTGGAATCTATGTCAGGGTTATGGTCTTTCAACCAAGACATAGGCAGGTACCCATCCACCTAGGTGTCGGGCATATCCGCGACTTCAAAGAGCACCTCATTGTGGCGGTCACCCATCCTCATTTGCAATGACTTCGTATAGTGCCGACCTGTCCCTGGCATGTGATTACCGCTAGTGTCGCTTATCGGCACGTGTACCTTTCGTCGTACACACGGTGCCTGAGCCTGCTTAACCCATCGGCTACTAAGCACTGGCCCAGTAGCTCCACTATCGAGCAGCAGGAGCACTTCCGCGCTAACCTGTCTAGCTCCTACCTTCCAGTCTAACTTAACCCGCAGGTGGATAGACTTAGTATGACGCGGCAAGTTGTCACCCTTCTGCCTCTTCGCCTCTTTTGGTGACTTAGTCATCTTGGCTTAGTAATTCCCTTTAGTCTCTTGCCTTTCGACACAAGAGCGGCCACAAGGGGTCGGTAAATGTTAAGGGATTGGGATTCATCTTTCTCAATGGCTAGGGTGTTTACTAGCACGCCAGCATCATTTCGGGTACTGAACCCTCCTCAGGTAGACTTGGAAATAGCATTATTTTTTGATCAAGTCCAGCCTGAACTAATTCCGTTTATACTAAACATAACCATTTTTTCCCGTGGTGGGTAGATGTCCGCTGTTGGACCGGTCCAAGTGAAGCAGCCTTGCTTCCGCAATGTCCAGCGTCTCCTCGAGCGGGACCTCACCCGACCTGAACCGAAATAATCTCCTATGACTTGTCCATCCAGCTAAGGAAATCCTGAAAGAAATACAAATAACTAGAAGCAAGGAAATAACCTGAAACCCAACACAGGTGTTATAGCCCGATCCACCGCGCACGGCCCACAACATCTATCTGCCCACAACCACTGGGTGTAGTCAGTATCAGGGTCGTCAATGCAGTAGAGGGGTACTTACCCATCCCAGAAGCCACCTCCAGGTTTCCTTTTCATCCATCCCTCATGGGTCTATGGATATAGGTTAGTAAGGTTATCCCTTAAGCGGAATAAATTCTTACCTGTTACGAGTGGTCAGTATCAACCTCCATGATCTGAGGTGATGTCTGTTGGACTTCCAGTATCTTTGACAAGGTAGCCGGAGGGGGCGCTTCAATGCGCTTTAGCCGCTTGTCAGTTTCTGTGGGTGTCAGGCGGTAGCCAACTCTAAGAGCAAGCGAGTCTGGACTAAGACCCGATACGTGACGAAGTGATTTCTAGGAAGGCTCACTTAGAATGTCAAGAGGAAATGCTAGTTTGTATCGTAGAGCGAATATATTGATAAGATCTCTTCTCCGTCGCTGATGATTCTACAAAGCGTCGGAGGTACCTCGATATTTGTATCCTGCGTCTGGGTGTTCGCGGCCCATGTCATTTTCCCACTATTTCCGCGTGCCAACGTTGTAGACCCTGACAACCTTTACCCCACTTGACTCTGATTTCCCCGAGCAGTGGGGCGGGTGTCCTACCCCTCTCCTCGCTGCGTCGGTGCAAATCATAGCCACTTGAACCCCTTCACTGTGGCAAGCGGCTACTGCTTCTTTCTCTGCATACGGAGTGATCAGCTCCGACAACAGACTTATCAATGTAGGTGGATTTCCCATCCATCTGCATCAACCTGGAGGACGCATGCTCCTATCTTATCGCACCAATGACTGTCCGGCCTCGTGGCGCTCATTATTGATTTCTTCACGCGGTAGGTCCTCAACTGACTCTACCTTGTCATGCTTCTGGGCGTGGGTGAACAATCGTCTCTTGGGCGTCGTTCCCTTATCAGGATTTTCCTCCGCATTCCTTCACCAACGGACTTGAAATTCGGTCTTACTGCCCTCATGGCAGCCGGGGACTCCTATCGGAGTAGCCGACCTCCCCGCAGTTGGCATCCATCCGTTGCCACAGCTGAGGGATCTTTGCTTGCGTTTATCTCTACAACAAACCCACCGATTTAGTTCGTTCAACCTTGTCAGGATAGCCGAGAGTCCTCCCTTGAGAATTCAGTGAAAACCCCTCCGTAGGCGACCTTCGGTCATGGTGTAAATGCGGGTTTTGTGCCGGCGTCGTATTGGAAGAAATTAACTCATTCTCCAAATACTCCGAAGGACCCTGGGATCGAACATGTGATCTTTGGCCAATAATCACGTGACATGCCCATTACGCTATGCCAGTTTGTCTTATGTGTAACAGTGGGCTCGCTTACCGGGGCTGACCGTTTCAACCCACGAGCCTGTTTGGAGGAACTAACGACTGGGAAGGTGGCGGTACACTTTCTCCTGAAGTGCCCACTTTGTCCACAGTTGGTACACTGATTGTGCTTCCTCCGATATTTAGTCAAAGTCGACGGGATTTCCTTATGCCCTATTGCATACTCTGAACTCGCCAGCTTTGCCGGTTTCACCGCATTGTAATTAGTAGGTTTGGCAGTCCTTTGGTTCTGTCTGCTGAACCTTTATCCTTCTTTTTAAACCTTGCGGAAGTTGAGCACCTATCGTCCTTCTTTTCCGCTGGCTGAGACTGTTGGACAGGGTGGATGACTCGCTCGCTGAACCGGGTGTTGTCTTCCAGTCTGTGTCCGACCTTCCGAAGAAGATCAAGGTAGTCGTTCAAGTCAGTTGGATGGGGCTCCTTCACTGCCCACGGGGTCCTAACCTGTTGGGTAATGCCCGCCCATACCTTATCTCGTACCTGCACCGGGTCTGTATAGCTAAGCTTATACATGTAGTCAATTATCTTGTCCAGGTACTGATCAAGGTGATGTGGCTTCATCACTAGGTCTGGCCACTCAAGCAGGGATCGGTCTCGTTCCGCTTGGTCACCGCCGAAACTCCGTTCGAGCCCTTTCCGGAATCCTTTCCACGTTCTCAACGGGTTACTGTGGTTAACAAGAACTCCAATGCGCTTAGCTCCCTCCTTATTGATATGGGAGTGCAGCCCAAGATACCAAGTTCGGGCAGTATCTTCTAGAAGGGGAATCACCAGGATTACCTTGTCCATATTGGTCAACCTGCACCCATCAAAATACTCGAACTTAACCTACACCAGCGTCAGAAAGCTGGCGAGTTCGGTGACCTTTCCCTTAAACGCCGGAATGCCGCTCAGCTTTTCCGGCTTCTTCTGCTGCTGTCTGGATGATGGCCGTGTAGCCGAGCTGCTGCGTAGTTCCCTTGACAGGTTCTTAGCCCGGCGGTCCCACCGTCGTTTCTTCTCCTTGCTCCAGTCTTCCTCTCGAGCACCGAGAAAGGGGGTCTAGTCTGGGAGAGAATCGGCATGATCATCATCCAAGCTATCATGGTCAGAGTCCCCAGGATCCCCACCTGCTCACGTAGTACCACCGACCGGTGGTCCATTTCCACCTCCACTACCCCCTGTATTTCTACCTGGGGTCTCCCGGGGTCTATCATACCCATCAAACCTTTCCTCCTGGCCATCCTGATTCCCCTCCTTGGGGGGGTTAGCCCCTGATAGTACTGATGCCGGTGGTGGAACAGGTCTTTGCCCACTCTCAGGAGTTGGGTTCGGAGCCGCCTGAGTTGCCCCCAGAAACGACTAAAGCTCTGAACAACACAAGGGTTCAATTGGGGGCCCCGCATGTCTCCATGACCCACAGTACTCACATGTTGTTCATCCGTCTCCCTCCTGTCTTCTTCAGTGCCTGACCGGGGTCTGTGGTCCCTTCCTGCACCCGTATATGGGGTAATGAATCCACCGCATGTAGGTTTCTTCCGATTTGCAGCCCAACAGACAGTACTCGTCTTGGGAGTCCGACTGACCGCTAGTGATCATGGGGAGGATGGAGTGAAGAGTTGGTTTTGAGGGGGCAGAGGGAATCAAAGGTGCCCAAGGAACAGAACGAGCAGGTGTCCCAGGTCCCGGGATCGGAGTCCGCCGTGATGGAGCCATGGGTGCCCGCTCTTCCCGGCGCCTTGCCTGCTTAAAGAATCCAGGTGAACCCGCACGCAGCGGCCGGTACCCTGGGGTAGCCGATACTGCTGGTGGGAAAGCTATGACAGGGAAGGTATCAGGAGCGGGCAACGAAACTGGTAGAGGTGTCGGTCTTGGGGCGACGATGGAAGGTATAGGAGTTGCAACTGAAGGCGTTGCCGGAGGGAGATAGGAGCAGGGGTCGGTCGAGGTGTAAGGTCAGGCGTATCTGGTGCCGTAATACCCTGCGGCTTAGAGGTCCTTTTTCTTATTCGGCATCCATCCATTGGCCCGACGGTAGGGCTGCCCGACCTACTACGGGCAATTGAGGGGGGAACCGACAGGCAGCCTGTAGATGCGCTGAGGAAGGGGGAGGTATAACTGTAACCCTAACCTTTCATGCTTGCCAACATCCGTATACCGATTGGGCACAAGTATGTCCTCTACCGGTCGTCTCTAGCTCTCATGGCCAACTCCATACCGAAATTCTCGGGCTTGGTATGGACGAGCCAGAGTGGGGGCGCGGCCTCTAACATCTGCACATCATCCTCAGCATCAATACTATATCCTCCCTCAAAAGCCTTTTCCAAGGCTGCCATCCGAGTCTTCAATGCCTGCTAATACCTTATCATCTGCAGGTATGCCTCCTGCTGCACCTTCTTGCATTCCACCGCTGCCGTACTGATCTGTTTTCGGAACACCTGCTGCTGCTGGTTGTTCCAGTTCTTCAGTTCCAGCTTCGCTTCCTCAATCGACTTGGCTACTTCCCGGATGAGGTAAGGTTCGACAAATTTGCGGCAGACCTCGCTAAAAGGAACTCCGTGGGGGTGGGGAGGGAGCATGATATGGACTAGGGTAGGGTATTGAAAAAATGAGAGCGCCGGGGTGTGAGGGTCTGTAATCAGGAGGTCAAGACATGCAGCAGGTAACTGAATGGGAGCGGCCTCCAAGACCAACTGGTGGCCATCCCAGTCGATTCCACGAACATCCGCAAAAACCGACGCATAAAACGTGTTGGCTGTGTTCTCGTCAAGGTCAAGGTCTGAATCCGAAGTTGGATTCCATTCTGGTTCGAAGTTCGGTACTAGCTGTTGCGCTTTCCACCCTGGGCTACTTGTTCTAGACAGGGGTACCAGTATTCACGCAAGGTCAATGCCGAAGGTCCGAAGTGATTAATCAGGAGGGGAGTTAAGCGAGGAGCTTGCTTAACGATATACTGTAACAGGGGCACCCCTAGGAAGATGGATCCCAAGGTTGCGACCGCACTGAACATCTTCAAACTTATCGCCCAAAGTTCACACAGATGTAAGAGTAAAGTAAACGGTAAAACTTAATATCATTAAGCCCGACGCTTCACTCAATTAAGGTCGCGAGAGGATTGATTGTTGGAGTAGGAGAGTTCTCGCATAGACTTTCACGTAGTTTTATCTTATGCCAGAAACTCCCCCATCTGTTTACTCCAACTATTTGAGTACACCCTTCTCCGCTAAGGGTGGCCCAACACGTCTCCTCGCACACCCTTCCGGCATGCATGTGTCGACTCACTCGAGTCGGCGTTCACCTTATGCGGTTATCATTTGTGCGGTGCATTTCCATTTTGCCTGCCGGACTGACAACTTCTGCGCATCGGTGTCTCGCCAGTGGCTAACAGTCAAGACACCTCATGAGCAAGACTATCTATGACAGCCTTGCCATCTGCATGGATCTCTACTTGACTCCGGAGGCTACCGTGAGCGGTTTATCTAGTTACTGTTTACGGGTCGCAGGCTTCCGGTGTCTTCCACAGGGCACGATAGTCCGGGAGTGATCCAATGGGCGCTACCCATGACCACTACCTCGGATCTACCTTACCTGCGCTAGCAATCCTGCTTTTAGTGTCTCTACACTTCCCTTTCGGAGCCTATAGCGTTGGCAGCACGTTCGGGCTTGGTAGGAGTAAAACTCTCCCCGTCACCCCGGCACCACCCGGGACTACCTTTGGGACCCCCACGGTTAACACCCGTTAACTCCGTCAGTTCTTGTCTGTTTTACCCCGAACAACTTGGAGGAGGTAGTCCATCTTCCACCCTATGCCCCCTCGTATATCCTGCGAAGAGCCTACGGTCAACTGGACGGCAGCGCCGTATACGGTGTTGCATGCATGTCTCCAAAGATTCCTCTTTGCTAGACTGCACACAACTACACAACCGTTTGCCCATGACGTACAGGCCTCAAGGCAAAGCAGAAGGGGAATGATAGGAATAATGTCTTCAATTTACAGCTTCCCCTAAGCTACGTAGCACGCCCAATAGCATCCCCCGGAACCCCAGATTCCAGTATCATGCATGGCTTCGTGTGACAAACATTCCAGTTAATTTTCCCGAACTGCACAAGGGACCTCGTATTGAAAGGTAGGGTAACTCAGCACTCTCGGCAGGGTAACCCAAGACCCAAGGCAGGGTAACCTGAACCTGAGAGTAGGGTAACCTTGTCCAGTGGACAAGGTAACTTTTCCCTGTTACCCTGCCTATCCCATCCCCGGTGATATACCTTTCTGACGTGTCTTCAGTTACCCAGCCTAGCTGAGCAACTGCCACTTCATAAGTCCCGAAGTATGCTGACCAGCCAATTCTGTTCATTCTCGGAGCCCGGGCCATCAGGTCTCCATAGGTCAAGTACTTACTTGCCTGCCAGTTCCTATAAGTTCGCCTCCTGGCTACCTGTATGGATATAGGTTCTGTTTGCCATAGCTCATGTATGCTGGGTCGTTACACATCCTGTATAAGACACCCGAAGTCCCTCAGTTGTAAATATTGTATATACAAACCCCTCACGGTAGCTTCTGGTATCACATTGGCACAAATAGATATAGAAAGGCTGTCATAGATAGTCTGGTTCACCCAGTGTCTTGACTGTTAGCCACTGGCCAGGCATCAATACCGAGAGGTTTTCACCCGGGCGGGCCCAATTGCTATGCAATGCACAAATGATAACTACATAACATTAATGCTCCCTACCATGTCACCACACATGCCAACCTGAAAGGGTATACCAGAAGATGTGTCAGACCACCCTTAGGCGAGAAGAGTCCACTCGAATGGTTGTAATATACTGATCACAGAGTTTCGGGCGTAAGATACAACCACTGCAAACTGTTTGCGCAGACTCTCGTGCTACCACAATCAATCCTCCCCAGCACTTAAGTCAGTAAAGTGTCACACTTAACCATATTAAGTTTTACTACTTGCCTTGCTCAGACAATTGTGTGAAACCTTTGACGATAAGTTTGAAGTTATCAGGTGCGGTCACAACCTTGGGATCCATCTTCCTAGAGGTCCCCTAGTTACACTGCCAAACCCACCAACTTTAATCTAGGGAAACCAGCAAAACGGTGACTACTGAGTACATAATAGAATACCAGGATGTCCCCTTGACTTTGTTTAAATGTTGGAGAAGGCACACCCAGTACACCAAGTGTTGACAAACTGGTCACTTCGGCAGAGAGTGGATAGCGGCATCCCCAGTTATTCGCTCGTCCAACAAGACTGGTGGGTGGAAATAGCCAAATCACGTAAGTGAACCTGCAGATACGGAGCAAGGAGAAAGTATATTGAGGCGCCACCTCTGGCCTTCTTGACATAGATACTTGAAGTCGGACAGCCATCACCTCACATTAGCGAGCCTGAAACTGATGCCTTGGAATAGGTAAGAACCCATTCTGCTTAAGGTGTAACATGGCTAACCAGGATCTATAAACATACGAGAAATCAGCAGAACGAACCCCTAATGGCGGTTCCAGGATGGGTAAGCACCTCTCTACTACCTGGAGAAGCATGGTACTGACTATACAGAGGAGGTCTTCACAGATAACTCTTTAGGGCTGTGGGCAGTGGACTGGTTTGTCTTTTCGTTGATGGGTTTCTGATTGTTTCCTTTGTTCTCATTATAAGCATTTCTTCCCAGATTTCTTTGCCTACATAGATGAGTCTTAGGACATTGTTTCAGTTGAGGCTGGGTGAGGTCTCAGCAGAGCAGACAGGGGAGATTGCCAAACCACCATGTGACTTCCATTGAAACTGGTCCAACTGGGACCTCTGCCAACCTTGGAAAATTTGTTCTCTTGGGTACAAGAGGGGTTGTTTCAGGCAGGACTTGATCTAATTAAAGGCGTGATGTCCAGATTTTCCTCAGAAGGGTTTAGTACATGAAATCATCGTGGGGTCATTTTAAAACTCTGAAAATTATGATAGACCAAGCTCCAATGGCTTAAACTTTTACCGACCCATTCTGGCCGCTCTTGTATCAAAAGGCAAAGGGCCCAAATCGTTCTGACATACTGTCAAAGTTGATGTGACGAGTGAAGAGGCAGAAATGTGACAGCTTTCCCTGTTATGCCAAGTCTATTCACCTGCGGGCAAGGTTAGACAGGAAGATGGCAGCTAGGAATGTAAGCGTAGGAGCACTCCGGCTACTAGATAGTGGACCTACTAGGCTAGTGCTTAGTAGACAATGGGTTAAAGGGACTCAGGGGCCTTGTGCAAGGCAAAAGGTACAAATACCAATAAGCGGGGAAAGCAGTAATCATATTCCCGGGTTAGGTCTGTGCTATACTAAGTCATAGAGGTTCTTATGAGTTCTACAGGGCCACGAAAAAGATGGGCCCCTGGCCCGGGCAGAGCGTTTTGATACTAAATACACCCCCCAGCCCTGTGTGATGGCGGGGGTGCCATGGGCAAAACCTGCCCCACCCTGCCCTATAACGAACATTACCAAGTCGCCGGAACTGAGGATAGACGATGGTGGGATTGAGATGCACTTTGAGGTCACCAATATGACTGACACAAAAGTGGATCAGTACCTTCCTATGTCACAGCTGAAAACCCATTACCTAGACATAGACTGCAGCACAAGGATCACTAACCTAGTGCTCAGCTTTCTAGGAGGCTAATTGCCTACCAGAGCACTTATAGTTAGTACTCATGAGCAACAAAGAGTTAATAGCCAAAGACCCTAGTAATGTCTACCTATTGGGAATTGTACAATTCTCAGGCAAACAAGGTGCAAACATTACAGTCAACCTACCCCTAGCATATGACAACTAAGAGGACCCCTCCAGTCAACAATGCATCGAGGCAGTAGCAGTGGACTCAAAATAGGACCATAAAATTGACCGAGAGTGCGGAACTTCACCCCTGTTTAGACCCCTTAATCTATTATCTGGAAAGGAGCTTTAGGCACTCTGCGAATATCTCAATGATATGCTACCAATTGGAAACCCGTGGCAATCCAGTTCCTCTGCCACAGCCCCTATCCTCTTCGTGCCAAAGCCAGATGGCATATTAGGATTGATAATAGACTACAGAGGGCTGAACAACATCACCGTGATGAGTAAATACCCTCTGCTGTTGATGAACGAACTCTGCGATAGACTGGAAAAAGGCATCGTGTTCACTAAGTTGGACCTGAAAAATGGCCACTGTCATCTGTGCATGGTCGAAGATGTGCAATGGAAGGATGTTTTCTGGTCTGGGTACGGACTATACAAATGCTCTGTCATGGCATTTGGGTTGTGTAATACCCCCCCAACCTGGCCGAGCATAATAATGCAGGTCTTTTGTGACCTCTTGGATGAAGGAGTTACTGTAGAGATACATAACATCCCGGTCTACTGCCAGACCATGCAGGAGCATGTGGGGCTTATGAGTTATATGGTATAGAAAGATTCTGGAAAGCCAGACTGTACATAGGCATGAAAAAGTCCGGTTTCCATTATTGAGAGGCTGAATTCCAAGGAAACAACATCACTGACAGGGGGATCTCCATGCTGTTGGACAAGGTACAAAGGATCAAGAGTTGGACAGCTGTAACATGCGTTGTCAATATTCAAAGCTTTATGGGCTTTGCCAACTTCTACTGTCGATTTGTGGAAGGTCTCAGCCAGATAGTAATATCTCTAATAGACCTAACAGACAGGGATGTCCGGTGGGAATAAATGCTGGGCTGAGAGCAGGCCTGCAATCATTTGAAAGAAGCATTTGCATCCAAACCTATCCATCCACATTTTGACCCTGAAAGGCCAACTAGGTTAGCAACTGATAGTAGTGACTTTGCATTAGTATCTATTCTAGCACAGTTCTGGGAGCACTCGAGGTGGTATCCTCTGGCCTGTTATAGGCAGAGGTTGCAACCTGGGAAGATTAATTATGATGTTTATAACAAGGGGACGATAGGTATCGTAGCCGCATTCAAGTAATAGGTTGATCTGCTATGCGCGGTAAACAACCAATCCGTAATCTATACAGATCATAAGAATTCCGGGTACTGTGACAGTATAAATGTCCTTAACCACAGGAAGCACCTCTGGACTGAGTTCCTGCAACCAGTGAACTTCCAGATAGTTTATAGGGAATGGTAGTTGAATGGGACAGGGGAGGCTTTGTTACAGCATCGCGACTACCGCCATCAAGCAGGTAGTAATTTTCTGTGCAAGTTCTTTTTACACCGCGGGCAGTGGGTTGTGAGTCTAGAATGGTAAACATTGTAATAACAGGTGTTGCAATTATGCCAACATTTACAGCTACAGTCTTTGTTTTTCAATCAATCACAAATAGCGATACACCAGGATTGAGAATACTAGAGAATCCTGAAGGTAACGACCGCCGTGGACCTACGGGTCGACCGCTATTTCAGGACAGAGAAGGGTTTACTGCTGCACAAGAACAGGTAGTGTATCGCGAAGGGTGGGAATCTGATGAGGACAATCATGGAGGCTGAAGATGACTCCCGTATTCTGGGACACTTTGGGAGTTACAAGACCATTAGTATGGTTAGAGCTAGCTTCTATTGTCTTAGGATGGGCAAGCATATCTCACTCTATGTGCAAAACCATAATGCATGCCTGTAACGAGTATAGGTGCTAGGTTATGTTCTATGTTTTATTTGATAGTATTGCTTGATACTTATAATGTTTTAAAGGTATCACCTGATACTTTGCATGCTTGATGTTTTGTTTCATAGTATTGTTTCATGCTTGCTATGTTTCAAAGGTATCATTGAATACTTTGAAAGGGACTATGTTATCACTCATACTAGTGATGAGTGAGAACTGGTATTTAAACACAGCTGATTCCATGATGGAAATAGAAGACTTCAACTGACAGTATCTTTCACATACTTGGTTGAACAGTTAATTCTTGATCTCCTATTATCCCCCTTCCAAGCCTCCTTTAGTCTATGCAGCCATTATCTCTTTCTAGGCAAGCAAGCTACCTGTTACTATTGTACTCGAAGCGTGATTAGAACCCTAGGTGTAAACACGTTACAATGCCAATGAAACTAGTCCATCAGGTAGCAGAGGTTTGGTCCTTAGAAACGTATTGACATTGCTATACGGTCTCGGACAGTGAGTGTAATTGACCTTATTGAACTGCTACCGTGGTCAGTAGAGTATATCAAGAGCTGGGTCATCAGGGACTGATTTTCAAAAATAGCACCTTTCTTACCCCTGACAACTGAGGTAGTGATCAAGGAGCTTGCCTTGATATTCCTTAAATATGTTTAGTACCCCCATGGACTCCCAGCGTCAATCATATCCTACTATCATAGCGGATTCACATCCAACTGCTGGATGAGTCTGATGCACTTGTTGCAAGTAAAACTAAAAGTTTCAGCTGCATTCTATCCATGGACCGATGGGCAAATCGAGATCATTGATCAGCTGCTAGAAGAGTACGTGAATAGCGGCTGTTCTACCCAACCGCATGATTGGGCTTTGCTGCTACAACTTGCGGAGTATGTATACAATACCTCAACATTGGGCTTCAAAAGATTGTCAACATTTGAGACCAACAATGGGTTTGATACCTAGACGGACTAGTCGGGTAGAGTGTCTAACAATCAAGGGATACAGCCCAGCCATGAACTCTTGGTTAGGAAATGGGAACAAACATGGCAAGAGATTCAAGTAGCTAGTGAAGGGCCACAGGAAAGTCAATGGAAATGGCACAGCCAGGAAAGGGTACCATGACCAGACAATGGTACCTGAAAGGAGGTGACCTCCGTGCGGGCTAAGAACACAGACCTCATGATGTTGAAGTGCAAAAAACATCCGCACCAATAGTCCAATGAGGAAGCTCAATGAGCAGATATTTGGGCCCATTTGGTGGTCAAATATCTAGTAGGTATACCAGCATATGAGCTCCAATTGCACGGTAGGGGAATGTCCACCTGGTTTTCAACATTGTGTCCTATAACCACCTCCCTAGAATCTGGAACCAGGTATGGTCAAAAATACCACTACCACAGAGCTCCCATCTAATAAACCTGGTTACGTTATTGAAACTAGAGTGCACAGTTGATGGCATGGTGGATCAAAGGTGAAATCTTTCGGAACGCTCTACCAAGTGCCAAGTTTCATTGGAAGGCTATTGAGGTGAAGAGAACTTGTAGGAGCCCTATGAGATGCTTAAAGAGACAGGCTTACCGGGCATTCTGGAATTTCAGCAAAGATATCTGTCCAAGGGCGGGGACCATAGGATCGTGAGGAATTCAGGCATAGAAATAAGAAATAACATTAATGGTCCAGGACACACCACTGTGATGGTGGTAGTGATGTAATAACCCAGCATACATGAGCTATGGTAGAATAAATCGACACTCATAGAGGTGGCCCTAGGGCAAACTGGTAGGAACAGGAGGGCTAACAAGGGTTTGACCCTCCGAAGCCCGATGGCCATGGTTCTATTATAAATAGTAAGGCATATACACTTTGGAGCTGTTGGCATACTCAAGGATTTGCCAGGAACAGGTTGCACCACTTCGCTGGGTAACTAGGCCGGTGAAAGGGAGAGAATTCTATCTCCACTATAGGAATAGACAGGGTAGATTACCCTCCTCTGGGATCACACTCGCCCTGCCTTGGTACTCGGGTTGCCCTATCTAGGAACCTGAGTTACTCTGCTTAACAATATGAAGTGACTCAGGAAGTTCATAGAAAATGGCTGAAATGTTTGTCATACCAAGATTTGTATAACACTGGAATCTGGTGTTTCGGGAGATGCTATTGGGTGAGCTAGAGACCTCTGAGGAAGCTGTAAATTGGAGACATTATTCCTATAACGCCCTTCCAGCCCCGCCTTGAGGCCTGGACGTCATAAGCAAAGGGTTGTGTAGTTGTACACAGTCTCATACCAGGCAATCATTGCAAATCTGCTTGCAATACCATATGCCTCGCTACTATCCAGTCAACTGTAAGCTGTTCGCAGGATGTATAAGGGGACATAGACTGGAAGGTCGAGCCCCTCCTCCAAGTTGTTCAAAATAAGGCAGACGACAACTGACGGAGTTAATAGGGGTTAACCATAGGGGTTGCAAAGGTAGTCTATGGTACTGCCGGTACCATGGGGAGAGTTTTACAACTGCGATACCCAAATGTCTCGCCAATGGCATAGGCTCACTAACGGAAGTATAGACACACTAAAAGTATGGTTTCTATGACAGGTTAGATAGATTCGAGATCATGGTGACAGGGAGCGCCGAGTCGAGCACTAGAGGCCTTGCATATCTGGCGGAAGATAGCCGATGTCGCAGAGTCATAAACAGTGGATAGATAAACCATTGACGGTAGATTCTGGGATAATGTAGGGATCAATGCATATGGGAAAGGTATCATAAATAGTCCGCTTCATCAGATATCTTGACTGTTAGCCACAGGAAAAGCACTAGTACAAGGAGGTTTTCACAGTTGCGGGCACAATGGAGTTGCACCACAAAAAGGATAACGATATGAGGTGAATGCAGACCACAGTATGTCTCGACCTGTGCATACCTACAAGGTGTGCTAGGAGGTGTGTTGGACCACCCTTAGTGGAGATGGGTGTGCTCAAATAGTTGGTGTAAACTGATAGAAGAGTTTCTACCATGTGATGAAACTACTTGAAAGTCTATGTGAGAGCTCTCCTGCTCCAACAATCAATCCTCTCCAGACCTTAATTGAGTGAAGTCTCAGGCTTAATAATATTAAGTTTTACCATCCACTTTACTCTTGCATTTATGTGAACTTTTCACGATAAGTTCTAGTGGTTCAGTGCAGTTACAACCTTGGGATCCATCTTCCTATGGGTGCCCCCATTACACCAACTGGGATATCTTGCAAGTTCAACAGGTACTGAACTTGCAACAGTCAGTGATGTTACTAGTATTGCTCGTGTTGTGCCACTACAAATAATAATTCGTTGTGCAATTAACTACCAAGAATACTGGATTACTAAAACTGGTATAGCTGATAATTACTACCTCGCAGTGTCTTGTACTGGATACTCCGATGAACATTTCACTATGAAGTGGCTTGGGTATTATGAACAGTTTTGAGCTCAATCACAGACAGGGCAAACTGGTACTTATCACTTGCCTCTTTTGAATCGATTTTCCTCACACTGTACAAGAGAATTTATTCAGTACTATGATAAGAACAATGTAATTCTGCTTTCCCTACCACCATATACTAGTCCCTTATTGCAACCACTTCATGTAGTAGTAGTTCTGCTATATGAAAACTATCAGGCTGAGGCAATTGAAACTGCTACTTGCACTAAGTATATACATTTTGATAAAGTTGCATTCCTAACTGCTAGTGACTCCGTTCAGCAACAAACCTTGAAGTTGTCCACAGTTCAATCATACTTTTGTGCCACAGGCCTTGTCACCTATAATGCAAAGATTGTATTGACCAAGGTATGCCAAGCTCAAGCAGCAAAATATACTCCAACGATACTATCTGATTCTTCCTCATAGTTACCTCAAACTGCTTTAACTGTACAAACCCTATATGATAAGGGAACTGAGTTCCAAAAGGCATCTGTCTATTTATCACCCTCCTTTCAGCAAAAGCTAAAAGCAGTACCAAGATGTAATTAGATACAAGCTATCTTAGCATAAAGGCTATTGAAAATCTGGCAAATACAAAAGCAGCAGAGAAGATAGAGGCTGCAAGAAAATTGTCTTGCCAACATGTCCAAATGTAATGACCCAGGATACATGAGGAATGGCAGTCGGAACCTACACCCATACAGGTAGCCAGGAGAGGAACTGGTAGGAAACGGCAGGCAAGTAAGTACTTGAACTAGGGAGACCCGATGGCTCAGACTTGGAGATGAACAGAACTGGCTAGCCAGGTACATACGTACCTGGGAACAGCTGGGGGGATGGCAGCGTACTTAGGGACCTTGAAAGGGCCGGTTACGCAGCAAAGCCAGGTAACTGGGGAAAGGTCAGATGTAACGTGTTCGGGCCAGGCCCTAGTCACGTAGCGGTACGATAGGAGCAGATGGCGTAGTGATCAACACGAAGTGAGCGCTGCGTGCTAAAGGAGGTTTCGAACGGGGTGTCATAGGAGATCAAAGAAGTAACCGTTCAACCAAGTAGATTTAAGAATACGGTCTGTCGAAGTCTGCTGTTTCCATTGCGGGAATCAGCGGTCTTGAAATACAGCATATCGCTTATCTCCAGTATGAGGGATATTGCCAAACATTGTGTGTATCAAGTGATAGCACACGAAACGATACAAGTATCAAACGATACTGTAAAACCAAACACAAAACGCTGTATGTAGCAACCCATAGCACACGAAACACTACAAGTATCAAACGATACTGTGAAACCAAACATAAAACAAGGTGTGTATCAACCAATAGCACACGAAACACTACAAGTATCAAACGCTACTGTGAAATCAAACAAAAAATCCTAGTAACCCGTACCGGTTACACTCCCAAAATATGATAACAATTGCACCAAACCAAAGCAATCCAAGGAAATCCCCATGAACTCCTAATGGTCGGTAGTCCCGCTATTCTCCGGATAGGATCTATCCTCATCATTATCGCTATCCAGCAGGAATCTCAAGTTGTCCTCTAATATCCCTTCCACACCTTCCAACCATCTCTCCAAGCACTCCCCGCATGGCGCTCCGCGCACAAAGCAACCAGACTGCCAGTAATGTGGCAGGTCCACAAAGTTCCGTACTATCCGGTCCTCCCATTCCTCCGTCTCGACATCGATTCGTCCACAATCCTCTCAGTGGTCGATGCAGAAAATCTTCCGGTATGCGTCTTCTGGAAAGATTTCTCGGTAAAGTAGGTACCCCAAAATGAGGTCTTGTCCCTTGATGCTGACTTCTGTGTAGGTCGACATTTTGGTTTTTCTTTCTCGCATAAGGGTAAGTTTGTAATATGCCGAAGAATTTTGTCAGGGGTTAAAGGTTTGGAGGTCAGGTAGGGTGGTCTGGTTTCTTCGATGGTTAAGGGGGGTGGTGGGTGGTATTTGTGTTTCGGTGGTGACCTCACTTAGGTGTTGGCCTCGCTTAGGTCGTCATAGGAAGCGGGTTGCTGCTTAATTTCGGTTTCTTCTGTCTCCATGCAACTATCACATTTTTCAGTGCTCAGGGAGCATCTGCTCCCGAAGCGGAAAACATCTGACACTGATTCTCCCCACATTCGTCCCGTTGATTCTGTTGTTATTTCTAAGCATTTGTTGCAGATGTGTATGAATAGTCGGTCTGTAAGGTATCGTCTAGGGATAATATCATGGTTCACCAACCGTCGCATTAGCTGATGGCGCAGTCTCCCAGCTACTTGCTTATAGTTTGACATCGTAAGGCTGTTGGATGGAGTGTTCTTTCCTTTCGTTATTGCCAGTACTCCGCCTCGGCCGGCCGGACTAGGTATGCCGCTTCATCTTCGATTACCCGATTCTCATCTTTGCTGCTTTCAAAATCGCTTTCGAAGTGGGCTGACCAGAATCCGCCCTGTATTCCTTGGTCCGCGTCCGGGCACAGTTGTTGAATTTCTGGCAGAGTTGAGCTCCACGCCACTAGTACATAGTTTATCGTAGGGGGTAGCTCGTCCTCTGGTTTGTTGTCTTCCCACAATTGATTAACTGCTTCCATCGCATTTTCCAATCCCTCAAGGGGTTCCCAGCTATATTCTGTTTCCGGGTACCCCACCCATTTAACTAGGAATTGGTCACGGTCATATCATCTTCTGTGGTCTGCTATGGTTTCTACCTCCCATTCCGGTTTCTCGTTTACCACAATTGGGGGTGGTTTTGCATGGCTCCTGGCAGAGAAGGAGACATCATCGTTAGGTCGGTATTTTTTCACGGTGGAAGCATGAAATGTCGCTTCTCGGTTTCTGTACATTCTGCCAGCCATTTCTACCCTGTCGTTTTGTGTATGCTCATCATCAATTATCCTGAATGGTCCACACCATCGCGGTTGCAATTTCTTGATACCGCCTGATTCTGTGGCGAATAAACTTCCGTATACCAGTAGCAAATTGCACTTCCCTATCGGTGTATGGTGTCTGTGTTGTTTCGCTACCGTTCTCGTACTTCTGAACCGTGCCATTTTAATCGCCTTGAATGCCATATTCCGGATTGCTTGGTGTCTGCTTAGTAATTCGTCGGCGGCCGGTACTGCGGAGTTCTTGAAGTTTGCTAGGGGCAGTAGTGGGTAATTCTTTCCGAAAATGGCTTTATATAGTGACATGCGGGGAGTTTCTGACCATCCCGCATTCAGGTATGCTGCTGTTTCTCGTATGGCATCAAACCAATTGTTTTGTCTGGCGTTGACAAGATTTCAGAGAGATGTATTAAAATCAAGAATTTTACTTTAAACCTGTCCATTCGTTTCATGATGGCCTGGTGCCGCCTTGATATGTTCAATGCCTAACGAACGACACTATTGTCTCAACACATGTGACTCAAACCTTGGGTCCGCATCGCTCACCAGAGATGTCAGGTAGCCATGCGTTGTAAAAACCTTGTTGCGTAGCAGTTTCCAGGTTGGTATTGCTGTCACTTGCTTTGTTGTCGGTGTAAGCCACGTGGATCCTGAAAACCTATCCATCTGAACCAGAATCGTATTGTATCCCCGTGAGTTGTGGAAGGGTCCTGCAAAATCAATGGCTATTGATTCGAAGATTTCTGATGGCAGCATAATTGTTTGAGCATTTCCCTCTGGCAATTTTGTAGGCTACTTATTCACCTGGCATGTGTGGCACTGGGCTATATACGCTCTAAAGTCTTTCCCCATTTCAGGCCAAAACAGGTACTCTGTTGCGTACCGTAAGTTTCGTTCAACACTGTGGTGGCCCTTGTTGTGAATTTCGCTAATAACATATTCTCTCAACCTCGTGTTTCCGTATGCGGGGCCTTTTGGGATATACAGGCAGTCTTCTCCGTATCTGGTTTTTGCGTATAGCATTTCGTTTGCAACCTTGCAAGATGACAGGTCTGCTGTGGAGTCCATATTCTCATTCACCTTCTTCCAAATTGGTTCTTTCCGGTATGCTGCTACCATGTGTGCCCGGAACGTTCCAATCATTTCATTGACTGTCTGTAAGGTGTCGTGTTCACCTTCTATCTCGCTTCCTCTGGTTGTCTCAGATAGGTCATCTTCCTCGTTGTCTTCTAAGACATCGTAAAGCCCGAGCCGATATTCTGTCATTATCGGGGACATTACTGAGATTGTTGTCTCTTTGGTAAGACTTTCTAGCCGTTCCGCGCGCCTAATTGGTGTTGGGCTATCAGGTCCTGTCATTCGGTATGCCACTATGGTCTCGGTCGTAAGGCTTTCTATTGGTTCTGGCTCCAGCATCTGGAATGCTGGGGCTTCCAGGTTTAGCAGTGCCGGAATTACATTAGACCTGGGCATTGGCGGGGCAACGGTGGATGGTCCCTCTCCCGCACCTATTGGCCTTTCGCCCATGGTTTGTTGCCATTCCTAGTCATTGATTTGGGGAGACTCCGGAGGGCTCGGATCGATTTCCGTACTTGGGGGGCTTGGTCCTTCACTAGGCGGGTAAGGGGTCAATCTTCCCTATCGTCTAGGATGGTTGTTCGTAAATCTGATCTCGGTCTGATGATATAGGCAATGATCCACGTAACAATGTGAGTAGTGTAGGGCACTATGCTGGAGTTCTTCTGCTGGCGTACTGCGCAGAGTACACGTGTCACGCCAATCATTTCGTGCAACAATCGAGCAGGGGCTTTCGGGAGGTACCGGGGCCTCATTCGGGTACGCAGTATAGGAGAAAGGAGGGGAAGTACAGGAGAGCTCCTGCATGGGCTCCATTGTATTTGATTCTTGCTTGTAGACTGTGTTATCGGAGATGTCATCCGATTCTTTCGAATGATCCTGGACATAGAGTGGATTCAAATCTGGTTCTCTCTTGTAAATTCCGGAAAGGGTGTCTGCTAAATGGTTCACGCTTCCTGGTGCGTAGACTACTTTCGCATCATATTCTCCCAAGGCACTTACCATCTCACCTGTGTCCTGCTAGGGTTCTTGGCCGTTCGCAGATATGGTGAGGGTGGGTGGTCTGCAACCATCATGAAGAAATTTCCCATTAGTACATTGTGGAACCGATTAAGCGCTTCCACTATTGCTGAGGCCTCATTATTGGTGGTCCCATAGTTCATCTGAGCATTGGTGAAATTTCTGCTGTGTAGCGCAGCTGGTCGTGCCGTCTCATAAGTGGGTCCTTGTCCCAACCATGCTCCAACCCCTAAATCTGAGGCGTCTGTAACCAACCAAATTGGTTCCTTGCTCCGTATGTCCATTGGTCGCATGACTTGGTGATCGATAATCCTCTTCCAGACCATATCAAATGCGGTCTGGTGGGTTGTTGTCCATACGAATTCTGTAACCAGTACGGGTTACTAGGATTTTATGTTTGGTATCATAGTATCATTGGATACTAGTATTGTTTCTTGTGCTATCGCTTGATACAGACATTGTTTTATGTTTGGTTTTATAGTACCGTTTGATACTTGTATTGTTTCGTGTCCTATCGCTTGATACACACATTGTTTCATGTTTAGTTTTATAGTATCGTTTGATACTAGTATTGTTTCGTGTACTATTGCTTGATACACACATTGTTTTATGTTTGGTTTCATAGTATCGTTTGATACTTGTATTGTTTCGTGTGCTATCAGTTGATACACACATTGTTTTATGTTTGGTTTCATAGTATCGTTTGATACTGGTATTGTTTCGTGTGCCATCGGTTGACACACACAATGTTTTGCACTAGCGCTCATACTGGAGATAAGCGATATGCTGTATTTAAAGACTGCTGATTCCCACGATGGAAACGGCAGACTTCGACACAGAGTATTCTCAAATATACTTGGTTGAATGGTTACTTCTTTGATCTCCTATTACACCCCATTCGAAGCCTCCTTTAGCCAGCAGCCCTCGCTTCCTGTTGATCACGAGGCTATCTGCTCCTATCGTACCGCTACGTGACTAGGGCCTGGCCCAACAGGTTACATTTTTTTAACCTCAGCAAGTGGTTAAGGAACCTGCAGGGACATGGTCTGATCAACCTACGAAAAGTCCAATAAACGAAGCTAGCATCGGGGAGCGGCAGAACCAAGAAAAGTTCGGCTCTGCCAAACGACACGATTGAGTCATTAGAGACTTGAAGTGGGAAGCAGGTCCCACGAGAAGGCCTTACTAAGAAAAGGGAACCGAAGAAACGGATAGGGTCAAAGAGCGATTTTGCGATCGACGAAGCGGAAAGACAACTTGCGCGAGACTTGGCCAAGCAGACCTTCAGTGGGTCAACGGACGAATTAGTGAAGGCAGCAACCACCCTTCCTGGGCTATTGCCCACTAGCCCCAGTAAAGGAAAAGGACCAGCGCAACCACCGAAGAAAGACAGGATAGCTATTGGGAGACCTAAGAAGGAAGAGGACGAACAAAAAGGATCAGATCACTCGGTAGCAAGGCAACCACCGGACGATAACCCAAGCGAAGATCCAGATAGCTCCTCAGACAACAGTTCGGATAACGAAAAATCTGAACACAATATGTCTGAAGCCGAATCCGCTGGGCCGGGCGAGCAGGACCTAAAGTCAAACTCCCACTACCACCGACGTTCTCAGGCGAAAAGGACGCCATAAAACCTGAAGTATTTGACCGGTGGGTCATAACAACTTCGCAATACCTTACCCTCCATGGAGTGGACAAAACCAGGGAGGGAAGGGGAGCGTACTTTGGAAGCTTCTGCACCGGAAAGGCAGGGGAGGCATACCACCGAGCGATGAACCACTATCAGAGTGGGGAAAAAATCTGAGGAACGACCGTGACCAAATAGTTAAGAGATAGATTCCAATTCTCACAGAACACGGAGGAACTATACAAAAGGTTCAAGGATATCCAGCAAGTACGAAATGGCAAGACAGAAAGAATAACGCTGGCTGCGACAGATCTCTTAATGTATCATGAACGATTGCCTACCGGAACAGTGTCTCAATATACGCTGAAAAAAAGATTATATGAACCAATGCATCTCCGAATACGTCAGGAGGTAGAACCCATGGAGGAGGAGGATGATTCATTTGAGAAGATAGTAAAGCGGGCCGAACGGAAGGATGCTATCCTGTATGAAACAGGAGTTTACCGAACCCATGTGCCACACCAAAGGAATAGCAAAGGATCATCGTCGCGAGAAGCGTCATCGCGGGACAATACGAAGAAGGATAAGCCATACCGGAAGGACAA
>PYWC01000007.1:2985540-3017649 GCA_003182015.1 Tuber magnatum
AGGTAGAGGCCATAGGTAATGCCTGGCCAAGCGAGGGAGGAAAAGAAGTGGTCTAGCACCCCCCAGAGGGGGGGTGCGAGACCCGTAGTTGTGGTGATAGTTCTCTGGTGTTGAGTCGTTCCCGATTAGGAAATCTTTTTCAATGACCGGAGTTGTAACGGAGACGGAGCGTGTGGAAATGTGCCACCTGGAGTTGGTCCAGCTGAAGCGGGACAAGATCTACGGTACTTTGACTATGATGGTTCGGATAATAAGGATACCGATTCTCTCCGTGATTTGTCCTCCTTCTTTGCCGCTTGCAAGGATTATTGGAGCGACGAGAAGAAACAACAGTGTGAGCACCGTGCGAAGAAGCTACAATTGGAATTCCGGAGCAGATCGACCTCCCGGCGATCCTCCAGACAGTGGCAGAACAAGCTGGAAAAGGTCAGTGGCATCCAGGTGTTTAAGGGAAAGGTCACCGAACTCACCAGCTTCCTGATGCTGGTGGAGTTTAAGCGCAAGTATTTTGCCGTCTGCAGGTTGACCATTATGGACAAGGTAAACCTGGTGATCCCCCTTCTAGAAGACACCGGCCGAACATGGCATCATGGGCTGCACTCCCACATCAATCAGGAGGCAGCTAAGGGTACTAGAGGGCCTGTTAACAACAGTAATCCACTGAGAACGTGGAGAGGATTCCGGGAACGGCTGGAACCGAGTTTCGGTGGTGACTAAGCGGAACGAGACCGATACCTTTTCGACTGGCAAGACCTGGTGATGAAGCCACCCGCATCGATGAGTACCTGGACAACACACTTCGCTATACGTATAAGCTTAGCTATACAGACCCTGTGCAGGTACGAGTTAAGGTACCATCAGGTATTACCCAACAGGTCTGGAATCCATGGGCACTCAAGGAGCCCAATCCAACTGACTTGAATGACTACCGTGGTCTTCTGCGGAAAGTTGGACACACACTGGAAGAGAACACCTGGTTCTAGAACCGTGTTATCTACCCTGTCCGACAGTCTCAGCCAATGGATAAGAAGGATGGTTTGTCAGGGACTTCTGGAACGTTTAAAAAGAAGGACAGAGGTTTGGGCAGATAGTACCAGAGGCCTGCCAAACCTGCTAATACCAATACGGGGAAACAGGTAAAGTCAGCAACTTCCAAGTATGCAATAGCGCATGAGAAAATCCCGTCGACTTTGACTGAACGTCGGAAAAAGCACAACCAGTGTACCAAGTGTATGCAAACGGGTCACTTCTGGAGAAAGTGTACTGTGGCGGCCCCAATCGTTACTTCATCCAAGGAGGCTCATGGATTGAAATGGTCAGCCCCGCTAAGCAGGCCAAAAGGAACCGGCCAGCGGCTAAAGCGCATTGAAGCACCTCCTCCCGCTTCCTCGTCAAAGATACTTGAAGTCCACCAGGCATCACCTCAGATCATGGAGGTTGATACTGACGGCTCCGAGTAGGTAAGAACCCATTCTGCTTATGATATAACTTTACTAACTCGTATCCATAGTCCTATAAAGGATAGATGGAAAGCAATGCTCGAAGTGGCTTCTGGGATGGGTAAGTACGACTCTGCTGCATGGATGACCCTGATACTGACTACATCTAGGATGTGTGGGCTGATAGATCTTGCAGGCCGTGTGGGGTGGATTGGGCTATCTCTCCTTTGTTGGGTTTCTGGTTATTTCCTTTGTTCTAGTTATACATATTTCTTCCAGGATTTCCTTAGCTGGATGGGCAAGTCATAGAACATTACTTCAATTGAGGCTGGGTGAGCTCTTGCTAGAGGAGATGCTCGACATTGGCAAAGCAAGGATGCTCCACTTCCAACCAGTCCGACAGTGGACTTCTACCCACCTTGGGGGAAAATTGCGGTGTTTAGTGCAAGCAGAATTGGCTCTGGCTCCACTTGAGCAAATTAACAAGTCTGATTTCCAAGTTTACCTGAGGAGGGTTTTGTACCCGAAATCATCCTGGCGTGATAGTAAACACCCTAGCTATTGATAAAGACAAATCCCAATCCCTTAACGTTTACCAACCCGGTGTGGCCACTCTTGTGTCGAAAGGCAAGAGACAAAAAGATTCACTAAGTGAAGATGACTAAGTCCCCAAGACAAGTGAAGAGGCAGAGGCGTGACAACTTGCCTTGTCATACCAAGTCTATCCGCCTACAGGTAAAGTTAGACTGAAAGATTGGAGCTAGAGAGGTAAGCACCGAAGCGCTCCTGCTACTCGATAGTAGGGGTACTAGGCCAGTGCTTAGTGGCCGCTTAGTTAAGCAGACTCAGGCTCCTGGTGCTCGATGAAAGATACACGTGCCGATAAGCGACAGGAGTGGTAATCACATTCCTGAGTCAGGTCTGCCCCATACCAGATCATTGGAGATGAAAATAGCTGACCACCATAATGAGATGCACTTTGAAAGCGCAGATATGCCCAACACCAAGGTGGATGGGTACCTACCTATGTCTTGGTTAAAGGCTCATAACCCCAACATAGATTGGAAGATGGAATCACTAACCTGGTGCTCTGATTTCTGCAAGGCTAACTGCCTGGCAGAGCAGGGGCAGTTAGTGTTCATGACTGTTGAAGAGTTACTAGCCGAGGACCCTACTAATATGTATCTGTTGGGAATTGTACAATTCTCCAATGAGGAACGTGTGGATATTACGGTTAAGCTACTCCCCGAGTATAAGGACAATAGTGATCTCTGCAGCGGAGAATGGATTGAGGGGGTACCGGAGTACTACAAGTACGACTGCAAGATCAAGTTGCAACCTGGGACTCGACCTTGGCTCAGGCCTATCTATCCATTATCAGAACAGGAGCTGGAGGCACTCCCGCAATCTCTTAATGAGAATCTATGAATGGGAAAGCTACGGCGATTCAGTTCCTGCGCAGCAGCCTGTATCCTCTTCGCGCCAAAACTGGATAGCGCACTACAATTGGTAACAGCTTACCGACGGCGGAATCAAATCACCATCAAGGGTAAGTCTCCTCTACCGTTGTTAAATGAACTGCGCGATAGGTTAGGAAAAGCCCCTGTGTTCACCAAGTTCCACTAGAAGAATTGCTACTACCTTCTGGGGATAGCAGAAGGTAAGCAATGGAAGACAGCCTTCCGGTACAGCTATGGACTGTATGAATACATGGTCATGCCGTTTGGGTTGTGTGATGCCACGGCAACCTTCCAGAGCATGACACAGGAGGTCTTCTGGGACCTCACAGATGAAGAAATCATTGTATCCATGCATGACATCCTGATATGCTCGGAAACTATGGAAGAGCATGTCGCGATGGTAAGACATATGATGGAGACATTGCGGAAAGCCAGACTGTGTGTCAGTATGCAGAAGTCCAGTTTCCACCAGCGGGAAGTTGAATTCCGCAGATACAAGATCTCTGATATAGGAATCTCTATGTTGTCAGAGAAGGTGCAAAGAATCAGGGATTGCACACATCTGACTCATGTCGTTGACGTTCAAAGCTGTACGGGCTTTGCCAAGTTCCATCATCTGTTCATCGAAGGTTTTAGCAAGATAGCGAAACCTCTAACGGACTTGACACAAAAGGATGTCTGATGGGAATGGACACCTGCTTGTGTACAAGCCTTCAACCATTTAAAGGAGGCGCTTACATCCAAACCCATCCTAGCACATTTTGACCCTGAACTGCCAACCTGGCTGGAAACAAATGCTAGTACCTTTGCATTAGGGGCAGTGCTCTCCCAGTTCTGTGAGGATGAGAGGTGGCATCCAGTGGCCCATCATAGTCGGGAGTTTCACCCTACGGAGATTAAGTACACTGTCCATGACAAGGAAAGAACTGCCATCGTGGCGGCATTCAAGGAATGGGATCATCTGCTATACTTGGTAAGGGACCAATTAGGTGATCTATACAGATCATAAGAATTGGGAGAAATTCAATAGTACCAAGGTCTGCAACCCTAGACCGCACTGCTGGGCTGAGTTCCTGTAATCATTTAACTCCAAGGTGGTTTGCCGAGAAGGCTGGTTGAATGAGAAGGCAGATTCTTTGTTACGGCATAGGGACTACCACCTTAAAGGGGTAGTGATTTTCTGCCACTGCCGGTTTTTTGCAACTGATAGTGGGTTGGGACACAGGAATGGAATATCTTGCGACCACAGGTGGTTCAGGTGTGCCAAGGATTTCGGCTCCAGTTTTCCTTTATGGATCAGCTGTGAGTAGCGATAAAGGAAGACCAAGAATACCTCAGAATCGTGAAGGCAACAACTGCCACTGACAAAAAGGTCGACCGACACTTCACCATGGAAAAGGGTTTACCCCTGTACAAGGACAGGTGGTATGTTCCCAAGTGTCAGAATCTGAAGCAGACAATCACGGAAGCTGAACATGATGCACGAATCGCGGGACACTTCAGGACTTACAAGACCACTGGCAGGGTTAGGGCTAAGTTCTATTGGCCTAAGATGGACAAGCACATTGCCGACTACGTGCGAACACGTGATGCGTGCCAAAGAAACAAGTCCATCAGTGAGAACAAATTTGGTCTGCTTAAACCTGTTGGTGTTCCTACGTGGCCATGGAGAGCGAATTCCCGGGACTTCATTGTAGCGCTGCCAGAGTCCAAAGGATATACCAAGACCTTGGTCATGGTGGACAGATTCTCGGAAATAGCTGACTTCATACCCCAGACCACCGAGGTACCGATCAGGGAACTTGCCTTGATATTCCTGAAGGAACTGTGGCCCCTTCATGGACTCCCAGAGCCAGTTATCTCTGATCTAGATAGCTCATTCACATCCAAGTTGTGGATAAGTCGGATGTACTTGTTGCAAGTGCAACTAAGCGTTTCGACTGCATTCCACCCCGGGACTGGTGGGCAAACCGAAAAGGTTAAGCAGACACTAGGACAGTACTTGGGTAGCCGCTGCTTCTACCAACAGGATTATTGGGTTTCCCTACTACTGCTCGTGGAGTATACATACAACAACTCAACATGAGAATCCACCAGGTTGTCAGCGTTTGAGATCAATTATCGGTTTAACTCAAGGACAAACTGGTCCGGTGTGGTTTCTGATAATCAAGGCATATATGCTAGCAGTGAAATCTTGGTTAAGGAATGGCATGGAACCTGGCAAGCGATTTGAGAAATGATTTAATGGGCATGAGAAAGGCAACCGAAATGGCAGGGCCAGAAATAATTACCAGCACCTGACTTGGTTACCTCGGAGGATGTGGTTACACATAGGAGGAACTGGCATAGCGTAATGGGCATGTCATATGATTATTGGCAAAAGGTCACGTATTCGATCCCGGGGTCCACCGGACTATTTGGGCAAGGTGTTAAATTCTACGAATACAACATCGGCACAAAGCCCTCATTTACGCCACCACTGAAGGTCGCCGACTGTGGGGTTTTAGCTCAATCCTCAAGAGAGGACTCTGAGCTATCCAGACAAGGTCGAACGAACTAAATCGGTTGCTAGGTTGTTGAGATAAACACATGCAAAGATCTCTCAGCTGTGCCAACAAATGGATGGCAACCGAGGGGGAGGTCAGCTGCTCTGGTAGGAGTCCCCGGCTGCCATGTGGGCAGTAAGAGCAAATTTCAAGTTCGCTGGTGGAGGAATGCATTGGAAAATCCTGAGGAGGGAACGATGCCCAAGAGAGGATCGTTTGCCCATGCCCAAATCTCATGGTATGGTAGAAGTCAGATCATGGCCTACCACGTGAAAGGCCAACCCTGAGCACCACAAGGCCTCACCGCCATTGGTACAATAAGGGAGGAATGTACTTGCTGCAGGTTGACTCAGACGGATGAGAAATCCGCCTGCATTGATAAGTCTGTCGTCCGAGCTGGTCACTTCATATCCAGAGGCAGAACCAGTAACCGTTTGCCACCGCGAAAGGGTTCGAGTGACTAGGATTGGCAAGAACACCGCGAATACCGTGGTAGGACACCCACTCTGCCGTTCGGGGAAATTGCAGTCAAGTGGGGTAAAGGTTTTCAGGGTCTACGAAGTTTGCGCAGAGGAGAAGTGGGAGGAATAGATAGGCTCCAAGCACCCAGACGCGGAATATAAATATCGAGGTGCCTCCCACGCTTTACAGATCATCAGTGACGGAGAAGAGATCTTATCAACATATTCATTCTATGATACAAAGCTACATTTTCTCTTGACATTATAAGTGCGCCTTCCTAGAAATCCCTTCATCACCTATCGGGCCTTAGTCCAAACTCGCTTGTTCTTAGAGTCGGCTAACGCCTAACAGATCTGACCGCTAGGGGGGCAAAGAAATTGTACCGCGTAATGTTAAACCGAAAGAACATCGGCACACAGCATCCAATGGAGAAGCCGGACCACTGGATGTTTGGACCTTTCTTGGTCAAACGTTGAATGGGTAACTGCGCCTACGAACTCCAACCACACACCGGATGGAGCAGATACCCCGTTTTCAAGGTCAGCTTGCTCAGACTGTACCATGAGGATCTGGGATCAGGTAGGGTCAAGCAGATACCCACCCCGGAGCTTGTGGACAATGAGCGAAGTTACATTATCAAAGCTGTTGTGGAGAGTCGATGGTATGGTAGAGCAAAGACGAAGTTTCTATTGCACTTTATCCAGTACCTGGTTTCATAGGAAGGCTAGGGGGCTGAGGACAATTCATGGGAGTCCTGTGAGATCCTAGAAGGGACAGGCTTACAAGGTAGGCTGGATTTCCACCAAAGATATTCATCTAAGCCAAGAGACCATAGGGTCTTTGAGGAATGGAGTCGGGGAAATAAGAGAGAATGCTACCAGTCCGGGACTGACCATAGAGAAGAGGGGAGTGATGTAACGACCCAGCATACATGAGCTCTAGGAGTCGAAACCTACACCCATACTGGTAGCCAGGAGGCGGACTGGTAGGAACTGGCAGACAAGTAAGTACTTGACCTATGGAGACCCGATTGCCTAGGCTCCGAGACAAGCAGCACTCGCTGGCCAGGTACTTAGATACCTGTGTACACCCAGAAGTGGTGTCTGTGTACTTGGGGACCTCTGAAAGAACAGTTACACAGCTCAGCCGTATAACGTGTTCAGGCCAGGCCCTGGTCACGTAGCGGTACAATAGGAGCAGATGGCTTCGTGATCAACGCGAAGCGAGCGCGGCTTACTAAAGAAGGCTTCGCGCGGGGTGTAATAGGAGATCAAAGAAGTAACCGTTCAACCCCGTATATTTAAAAATACTGTCTGTCGAAGTCTGGTGTTTCCATGGCGGGAATCAGCGGCCTTTAAATACAGCATATCGCTTATGTCTAGTATGAGCGATGTTGCAAAACATTGTCTGTATCAACCGATAGCACACGAAACGATACAAGTATCAAACGATACTGTGAAACCAAACATAAAACAATGTGTGTATCAACCGATAGCACACGAAACGATACAAGTATCAAATAATACTGTAAAACCAAACACAAAACACGGTGTGTATCAACCGATAGCGCACGAAACGATACAAGTATCAAGCGATACTGTGAAACCAAACATAAAACAATGTCTGTATCAAGCGATAGCATACGAAACAATACAAGCATCAACCGATACTGTGAAACCAAAGATAAAACAATGTGTGTATCAAGGGATAGTACACGAAACAATACAAGCATCAACTGATACTGTGAAACCAAACATAAAACGCTAGTAACCTGTACCGGTTACACTCCCAAAATAAAATAACAATTTCACCAAAACAAAACAATCCAAGGAAATCCTAATAGCCGGCAGTTCCCCTATTCTCCAGAAAGGACCCATCCTCATCATCATCGCTATCGTGCAGCAATCTCAAGTCGTCCTGCAACATCCACTCCGCACCTTCCAACCATCTCTCCAAGCACTTCCCGCATGGCGCTCCGCGCACAAAACAACCTGACTCCCAGTAGTGTGGCAGGTGCGCGAAGTTCCGTACTATCTGGTCCTCCCATTCCTCTGTAGCGACATCGATTCGTCGGCAATCCTCGCCATGATCGAGGTAGAAAATCTTCCAGTATGCGTCTTCTGGAATGATTTCTCGGTAAAGTGGGTACCCCAAAATGAGGTCTCGTCCCTTGATGCTGACTTCTGCGTAGGTCGAAATTTCGGTTTTTGTTTCTTGCTTAAGGGTAAGTTTGTAATATGGTGAATCATTTTGTAAGGGTTAAAGGTTTGGAGGTTATGTAGTGTGGTCTGTTTTCTTCGCTGGTTTAGGGGGCTGGTGGGTGGTATTTATGTTTCGGTGGTGACCTCGCTTAGGTGTTGGCCTCGCTTAGGTCTTCATGGGAAGGGAGTTGCTGCTTAATTTCGGTTTCTTCTGTCTCCATGCAACCATCACATTTTTCCGTCCTCAGGTAGCACCCGCTACCGAAGCCGAAAACATCCGGTACTGATTCTCCCCACATTCGTCCCTTCGATTCGGTTGTTATTTCTAAGCATTTGTTGCAAATGTGTATGCATAGTCGGTGTGTAAGGTATCGTCTAGGGATAATATCACGGTTCACCAACAGTCCCATTAGCTCCTGGCACAGTCTCCAAGGTACTTGTTCATAGTTTGACATCGTAAGGCTCTTGGATGGAGTGTTCTTTCCTTTCGCTATTGCCAGTACTCCGCCTCGGCCAGCCGAGTTAGGTATGCTGCCTCATCTTCCATTACCTGATTCTCATCTTCGCTCTTTTCGCAATTATCTTCGAAGTTGGCTGACCAGAATCCGTCCTGTATCCCTTGGTCTGTGTCTGGGCGCAGGTGTTGGATTTCTGGTAGGGTTGTGGTCCACCCCACCGTCACATGGTTTATCGTAGGGGGTAGCTCGTCCACCAGTTTGTTGTCTTCCCACCATTGATTAACCGCTTCCATCGCATTTTCCAATCCAACAAGGGGATCCCAGCTATTTTCTGTTTCCGGGTACCCCACCCATTTCACTAGGAACTAGCCACGGTCATATCGTCTTCTGTGGTCTTGTATAGTTTCCACTTCCCATTCTGGTTTCTGGTCTACCACGATGGGGGGTTGTTTTGCATGGCTCTTGGCAGCAAAGGAGACATCATCGTTCAGGTGGTATTTTTTCACTGTGGAAGCATGAAATGTCGCTTCCTGGTTTCTGTACATTCTGCCATCCATTTCCACCGTGTAATTTTGTGTATGCTCATCGTATCCAATTATCTTGAATGGTCCACCCCAGCGCGGTTGCAATTTCTTGCTACGTCCTCATTCTGTTGCCAATAAACTTCCGTATACCAGTACCAAATTGCCCTTCCCTATCGGTGTATGGTGTCTGCGTCATTTCGCTGCCGTTCTCATGCTTCTAAACCGTGCCACTTTAATCGCATTGAATGCCACACCCCGGATTGCTTGGTGCCTGTTTAGTAATTCGTTGGCAGCCAGTACTACGGAGGTTTTCAAGTTTACAAGGGGCAGTAGTGGGTAATTCTGTCCGAAAATGGCTTTATATGATGACATGCCGAGAGTCTCTGACCAGCCCACATTCAGGTATGCTGCTGTTTCTGATATGGTATCAAACCAATTCTTTTGTTTGGCGTTGACTAGGTTTTGGAGAGCTGTTTTTGATTCTCAAATTTTCCTTTCAACCTGTTCATTCGTTTCATGATGGCCTGGTGCTGCCTTGATATGTTCAATGCCTAACGATCGACGCTGTTGGCTCCACACATGTGACTCAAATGTTGGGTCCGGATCGCTCACTAGAGATGTTGGGTAGCCATGGGGTGTAAACATTTTGTTGCGTAGCAGTTCACAGGTTGCTATTGCTGTTACATGATTCAATGTAGGTATAAGCCACATGAATCCTGAAAACCTATCCATCGCAACCAGAATCGTATCGTATCCCCATGAGTTGTGGAAGGGTCCTACAAAATCAAGGGCTATTGATTCGAAGATTTCTAATGGCAGGGTAATTGTTTGAGCCTTTCCCTCGGACAATTTTGTAGGCTCCTTATTCACTTGCCATGTGTGGCACTGGGCTACATACGCTCTAAAATCTTTCCGCATTTCAGGCCCAAACAGGTACTCTGTTGTATACCGTAAGTTTCGTTCAACATTGTGGTGGCCTTTGTTGTAGATTTCGCTAATGATATATTCTCTTAACGTCGTATTCCCGTATGCGGGGCCTTTCGGGATATACAGACAGTATTCCCCATATCTGGTTTTTGCGTATAGCATTCTGTTTGCAACCTTGTAAGAGGATAAGTCTCCTGTGGAGTTCATATTCTCGTTTACGTTCCTCCAAATTGGTTCTTTTCGGTATGCTGCTACCATGTGTGCTCGGAATGTTCTGATCATTTTATGGACTATTTGTAAGGTGTAGTGTTCATCTTCTATCTCGCCTCCTCTGGTTGTTGCAGGTAGGTCATCCTCCTCGTTGTCTTCCAAGACATCGTAAAGCCCGTACCGATATTCTGTCATTGTCGTAGGCATAACTGAGACTATTGTCTTATTGGTAAAGCTTTCTAGACTTTCTGCTCGCCTAATAGGTGATGGGCTATCTGGACCTGGCATTCGGAATGCCGCTATGGTCTCGGTCGTAAGGTTTTCTATTCGTTCTGGCTCCGGCGGCTGGAATGCTAGGGCTTCTGGGTTTAGCAGTGCCAGAATTGCATAAGCCCTAAATGTTGGCTGGGCAAGGGTGGACGGTCCTTCTCTCGTCCTTATTGGTCTTCCGCCCATGGTTTTTTGCCATTCCCAGTCATTGATTTCGGGAGACTCAGGAGGGCTCGGATCGATTTCCGTACTTGGGGGGCTCAGTCCTTTACTAGGCGGGTAAGGGGTCCATCTTCCCTGTCGTCTAGGATGGTTGTTCGTAAATTTGATCTCGGTTTGATGATATGGGCAATGATCCACGAAACAGTGTGAGTAGTGTAGGGCACTATGTTGGAGTTCTTCTGGTGGCGTACTTCGCAGAGTACACTGGTCACCCCAATCATTTCCCGCCTTAATTGAACAGGGGCTTTCGGGGGGTACAGGGGCCTCGTTGGGGTACTCAGTATAGGAGAAAGGAGGGGAAGTAGGGGAGGGCTCCTGCGTGGGCTCCATTGTGGTTGATTCTTGCTCGTAGACCGTGTTATCTGCGACGTCATCCAATTCTTTCGTATCATCGTGGACATAGAGTGGATTCAAGTCTGATTCTCCATCGTAAATGCGGGAAAGGGCATTAGCTAAATACTTCGTGCATCCTGGTGCGTAGACTATTTTCGCATCATATTTTCCTAAGGCACTTAGCCATCTCACCTGTTTCCTGCTAGGGTTCTTGGCCATTCGCAGGTGTGTTAAGGGTTGGTGGTCTGTAACTATCGCGAAGCAATTTCCCATTAGTACATTGTGGAACCGATTAAGCCCTTCGACTATCACTAAGGCCTCTTTATTGGTGGTCCCATAGTTCATCTGAGCATTGGTGAACTTTCTGCTGTGTAATGCGGCTGGTCGTGCCGTCTCATAAGTGGGTCCCTGTCCCAGCCATGCTCCAACTCCTAAATCTGAGGCGTCTGTAACCAACCAAATTGGATCCTTGCTTCGTATGTTTATTGGTCACATAACTTGGTGATCAACTATCCGCTTTCGCACCATATCAAATGCGGTTTGGTGGGTCGTTGTCCATACAAATTCGGCATTCCCCGTCAGGTTGGTTAGCGGTGCTGTCAACGTATCATGGTGTGGGAGAAACTGGGCCACAAAATTCACTATTCCTAGGAATCGTTGCAATTCCTTTTTGTTTTTTGGTGTTTCCCATTCTGCAATGGATGATATTTTCTAGGATGACGCATGGATTCCTTCGTTGTCCACTATGTGTTCCAATACTTCCAACTTATCTGCAAACAGTACTGACTTCTTTTTGCTGGCAAAGAATCTTGCCTTCCTGAGTCGATCACATACTTGACGCATGTGCTTCTCGTGTTCTTCTGATGTGTCTGAAAATATGAGGATATCATCGATGTATAACCATACAAAGTGATGTAAATATTCGCTTAGGAGGTCCTCCATTATTCGCATAAATGTTACTGGTGCATTCATGTCTCCTTGGAGCATTACTTTGCTCACAAATCCTGCGAATGGGGTTTTGAATGAGTTGAACTTAACATTGTCCTTCTCCACGCGTGTTTGGAAGTATGCATCGCTTAGGTCGATCTTACTCCTGAATTTTGCTCATCCTATTCAGTTAAGGATGTGCTATTGTTTTGGAATTGAAGGGCTATCCATGACCGTGTTATCATTTCTCACTTCCAGATCCACCAGGAGGCGGATCCTTCCATCTGATTGGGGTTGTACAAACATAGGTGCTGCTCCGGGAACTTCCGGTCATACAATTACTCCACTTCATAATTTCTTGTTTATCCAGTTCATGAGTTTTTCTTTGTAGGCTTCTGGGATTGAGTATGTTGGTTGGTTTCGTAGGTCAGTTGGATCCTTTAGCCGATTTGTGGTGGTTAATCTTACGCACCGGGGGTAGCGTTTCAGGGACCTTGTCTGGGAATACATCCTTGTATTCTTCCAACAATGTTTTTGAGGTGGCGTCTGACACAGCGGCTCGGATTTCCCCACTTGTTGGTTTGCATAGCACGCGTAGCTTGTTATCGGGAAATTCCACTGCTGTGTCCCCACACCTGATAAGAGTATTGTGTCTTTTCAGGAATGGCATTCCAATTAGGGCGTCGAACTTTGCTAAGTTTCCTACCAACATCTCCTGATTGGTCCATTTCTTTTTTCCGATTGCTATAGTCAGTCGACATTTTTTGTGGCTTGAAGAGCGGGATCCTTTCATTGCCATATTGACTGTTGTAGGTTGGGGTAGGGGTTTCGTAGGGATGCCATGGGTATTGATAAAGGGAGTGCTAACTATGTCGCAGCCGCTTGTTCCCATGTGAAACAGTACCTTTACTGGGTGGCCTTCTACATAAATCGTTCCTTCGAAAGTGTCACGGGGTCTGATTGCCAGTGTCGCCTGTGTTCGCAGACTTTCCATTTCCACTGAGTTAATTTCCACTTCGTCATATTCGGTTGCTTCCATGTTATTTGTGCTTGTCTCTCGGTTAGCGGCCTTTCCCTTTCCTTTCTTGGCATAGCAAACCTTTGCGTAGTGCCCCTTTTTCCCATATTCGAAACATGTGCCTTTATCGCATCGTTTCTGTTTCTTGTCCTTCTTGTCCTTTGAATCCTTGCGGTATAGTTTTTCCTTCTTCGTGCTCCCCCGCGATGATGATCCTTTGGCATTCCTTTGCGTGGCATATGGGTTCGGTAAACTCCTGTTTCATCCAGGATAACATCCTTCCGTTCGGCTCGCTTGACTATCTTGTCAAAGGAATCATCATCCTGCTCCATGCGTTCTACCTCCTGGCCTAGTCTGGGATGCATTGCTTCATATAATCTTTGTTTTAGCGTATACTGAGATAGTGTTCCAGTAGGTAATCATCTATGAGACATCAAGAGTTCTGTCGCGACCAGGGTTATTCTTTCTGTTTTGCCATTTCGTACTTGCTGAATATCCTTGAACCTTTTGTATAGTTCTTCCATGTTATGCGAGGATTGGAATCTATCTGTTAAGTACTTTATCAGGGTCGTTCCGCAGATCTTTTCCCCACTCTTATAGTAGTTCATTGCTTGGTGGTATGCTTCCTCTGCCTTCCCGGTACAGAAGCTTCCGAAGTATGCTCCGCTTACTTCCTTGGTTTTGTCCACTCCATGTAGGGTAAGGTATTGCGAAGTTGTTATGACCCAGGAGTCAAATACTTCGGGTTTCAGGTCGTCCTTTTCGCCCGAGAACCAGGGTGGCAGTGGAAGTTTGATTTTAGGTCCTGCTCGCCCGCCCCCCGGGCCAGGCAGTCCGGCGGATTCACCTTCGGACATTTCCTGTTCAGACCCTTCGTTACCCGAACTGTCATCTGAGAAGCTTTCTGGAAAATTGCTAGGGTTATCATCTGGCGGCTGCCTTACTACCGCCTGATCTGATCCTTCTTCTTCACTTTCTTCCTTCTTAGGTGTTCCGATAGGTCTGCTGTCTTTCTTTGGTGGTTGCCCCAGTCCTTTTCCTTTACTGGGGCTCAGGGGAAATCGCCCAGGAAGGGTGGTTGCTGCCCCTGTTAATTCTCCAGTCGACTCGCTAAAGGTCTACATGGCCAAGTCTCGCGCTATTTGTCGCTCTGCTTGCTCGATCGAAACCTCGCTCTTTGGCCTATCAGTTTTTTAGCTTGCCTTTTCTTGGTAAGGCCTTCTCATGGGACCTGCTTCCCACTTCGAGTCTCTAATCACTCAATTGTGTCGTTTGGCAGAGCCGAACTTCTCGTGGTTCTGCCGCTCCGCGATGCTAGCGTCGCTTATTGGACTTTTCGTAGCTGGATCAGGCGAGGTCCCGGCAGGTTTGTTAACTACTTCCGGAGGTTAAAAAAATTGTAACGTGTTCGGGCCAGGCCCTAGTCACGTAGCGGTACGATAGGAGCAGATGGCTTCGTGATCAACACGAAGCGAGTGCTGCTTAATAAAGCAGGCTTCGCACTGGGTATAATAGGAGATCAAAGAAGTAACCGTTCAACCAAGTATATTTAAGAATACTTTCTGTCGAAGTCTGCTGTTTCCATGGCGGGAATCAGCGGTCTTTAAATACAGCATATCGCTTATCTCCAGTATGAGCGATATTGCAAAACATTGTATGTATCAACCGATAGCACACGAAACGATATAAGTATCAAATGATACGGTAAAACCAAACAAAAAACACTCCGTGTATCAACCGATAGGACACGAAACAATACAAGTATCAAACGATACTGTAAAGCGAACATAAAACAATCTGTGGATCAACCGACAGCACACGAAACAATACCAGTATCAACCGATACTGTGAAACCAAACATAAAACAATGTGTGTATCAACCAATAGCACACGAAACAATACAAGTATCCACCGATACTGTAAAACCAAACATAAAACACGCGTAACCCGTACCGGTTACAAGCCGGGTAACCGGGCAATGGTCAGAAGTATCAACCGCCAGGACACGCGTAGACTAGGTAACCGGGAAACGTTATCGTGTCTGCGAGACAAGGTTACCCTACCCTTCGGATCAGGTTACCCTACCATGGGGCTTGGGTTACCCTGCCCAAAGTCCTGAGTTACCCTACCTTTCCTTACGTAGTCCCTCCGGTAGTTCAGAAAAAATGAGCGGAATGTTGGTCACGCCAAGCCATGCATAATACTACAATCTGGGGTTTCTGGAGATGCTATTGGGCGAGCTATGTAGCACCGGAGAAGCTGTGAATTGGAGACACTATTCCTATCATACCCCTCCTGCCCTGCCTTGAGGCCCGGACGTCATGGGCAAATAGTTCCGTAGTCCTCTGCAGTCTAGCCAAGAAGGATCTTGGGAGACTGGCTGGCAACACCGTCTACATGGCTGCCATCACGTCGACCGTAGGTTGTTTGCATGATATATCAGGTGGCATAGGGTGGAAGGTGGAGTACCTCTTCCAAGTTGTTCATAGTAAAAAGGAAGCAAAACTTGCAGAGTTAATGGAAGGTAGCCCTGGGGGTCGCGAAGGTAGTCGCGGATAGTGCCAGAGTGGGCGGGAAAGTTTTACACCTACCAAGTCTGAAACTGTCCCCAACGTCATAGGCTGTGAAAGGGAAGTGCAGAGATACTGAAAGCATGATTCCTACCACATGTAACATGGATCTAAGTTAGTGGTCATGGGTAGCACCCAGTGGACCACTCCCGGATCAAAGTATCTTGCGGAAGACACTGGCAGCACAAGAATCAGAAATAGGAGATTGATCAACCACTCAGGGTAGCTTCCGGGGCCAAGTAGAGATCAATGCATATGGGAAGGCTGTCCTTAGACAGTCCAGTTCATCAGGTGCCTTGACTGTTAACCACTGACAAGATGCCGATGCAAAGAGGTTTTCACTCAGACCAGCGAAATGGACATGCGCCACAGAAACGACACCCGCATAAGGTAAACGGGAACTAGAGTTTGGCGACACATGCACGCCGGAAGCGTGCACCAGGAGACATGTACAACCACCCTTAGTGGAGAAGGGCGTGCTTGAATAGTTGGAGTAAACTGATAGAGGAGTTTTTGGTATAAGATAAAACTACCTGAATCTCTATACGAGAACTCTCCTACTCCAACAATCAATCCTCTCACGACCTTAATTGAGTGAAGCGTCAGGCTTAATGATATTAAGTTTTACTGCTTACTTTGCTCTTACATCTGTTTCAACTTTTGGCCACAAGTTTGAAGTTGTGTAGTGTGCTCGCAACTGCGGGATCCATCCCCCTAGGGGTGCCCCCGTTATACCAAAACAGTGAAGGTCCATATACCTATAAGACCCGCCATATAGTGAACAAAAAGGAAGAGGCGGAGCCAGAAAGAGCTGAGATAGCACTACAGCATGTACAGGATGCAATGAAAAAGGCTACCAGTACCCAGTACAAGCCATTTCTAAAACAGACAAAAGCTAGATACCAGCAGTAGGGAGATTTCAGAGCAAGACAATGGAGAATAAAGAAGGCCTCATGTGTGTAGAGTAAGAAGAAAGGGCATAAATGCCACTCTTGAAGATAGGATATATATTACAGTTTCACACTACGCATTGTACCCATGACAGGTAATAACCTTTATCTTCCAAACTGCACTGCGCTATGTCCTAGAGCTCCTCAAGTCTCTGCGCCCTAACTTAGTATTATCATATAAGAGTTGGTTTCTCACCAGTACCTAGAGTCTTGGTGTTTATATCATTAGTTTACTTCCATACAGCAAATGGTTCTTGACTCTAGATCCTGCCCTCATGGTAGAAAGGGTTGGAGCATAAAGGTTTATGTATTGTAAAGAGCATAAAGTTGTAGATAAAAAATAAGTGTAGCTAATTGCGTGAACAGCTAACCCATCTGTGAAAACCAAGCATTTGTGCAGGCCTCTTCCCGCAACCCTGACACTGCCCTGATCCTTAATCGAAGTCAGGTACGAAATCAATCACAATATCTTATGACACAATCAAGTCATGTGCACAAAATATAAGACAATCCTATGAGCTCTAAACAAGGTTATATACAACTTATAAATTAAATAAAAACATAAAGTAATACCTAAATGAGCCACATAATCTGTTAATCATGTCCTGTGTAAAACATAAACGAGTCTGCCTTGCTGGTAAGCCTTCCCAACAAGTCTAGACCACACTCATGACATCAATCGTACGTCATATGTGAAATACTAATTTAAAATAAACAAGCCCCGTGATCTACTAACAAGGTCATGTACATAAGACCATAATAAAACCCTATGACCTCTAAATAACGTCATGTACAAAACCTGTTCCTCACCTCTGTCACCTGACTAGCATTCCTCTGGGCATATTGTGACATTCCTACCGTTCTTTCTCACTAAATTAATTAAATTAAAATTATTGGCCCTTTATTGTTAAGCATTAAATTATTGTTCAGCTCGCGCGCACTGCTCTTGAGTCTGTGAGGTTTGCGAGCCTGGGAGCAACCAGGGGTTGTGGCTGGTAAGCCACAACCTTGGTATGAGTATGCTGGGTTGTTGCTCTTATTGTTTACAATCTCCTGGCCCTACCCCTATCTAGGGCCTAACCCTGGTCTTTCCCAAGTGGTGGCCACATTTCTTACCACCCAAATCTGTCAGAAACCTGTTCTGGCCATAGCTGGGTGGGGTCTGTATAGGTCATAGGATAGAGAAAGTTTACAAAAGCTCCTCACTATTGGCTACGTACTAGCCCATAGCTCAGACCAGGGCTGGGCGTATTTACCTTAAGGGCTACAAGAGGCCCCACAACAAACTCTAGGCACCATCTGGGCCTACTCCCTAGAACCCCTGGTTATCATCCAGTATCTCCATTAGCCCTGCTCTGTTTTACTACGAACAACTTGGAGCGGTTACTTTATCTTACCACCTATATCTACTTATACATCCTGCGAACACCTTATAGTTGAATGGACAGCCTGACTGTTCAACCTGTTGTAAGTGTATCTGCGAATGTCAACGCTTGCCAGTTTAGATACAACTTCCTACCCATTTGCCTGCGATATTCTCTTCTCAAGAGGGGTCTGGAGGGGTATGACAGAAATAAGGTCTCCTAGTTAGAGCTTCTTCAGAGCTCAATAGCTCGACTAAGAGCTCCCTCAAGCTTTCCAGATTCAGGGACCACTTATGGTTTCATGTAAGTAGCACGCCAGTCATTTTGCCCAAAATTTAGGAGAGACTTTGCCCTGTAAGGTACCATAAAACTGGGTTCTAGACAGTGTAAAACAAGTCCCATAGCCGAGTAGGTACACTTCCCAAGTAGGGTAATCCTACCAGGATGTTAGGCTAACTTTATCCCATTATCTGGCCTACTCGTTCCACAGAGTTAGCCACTTGCACCTTTTACACAATTACTCAGACTTGTAGTGGAATCTTCCTGCCTAAGGCCCTAGGTATACTAACATTGCCCATGTGCCTACACTAGTTATCCAAGTACCTATGTCCTTTTACTCCGCCCAGCGCACCCTGGACCATTGGGTATCGGCATGGTAAGTGGTTACTTGCATGCCTGTTCCTATTGCTCTCCTACCTGGTCCTCTGTATTCGTTTGAGGTCAGGTTGCTATAACTCATACCTCCTTAGTCAT
This sequence comes from Tuber magnatum, assembly GCA_003182015.1. Lineage (NCBI taxonomy): Eukaryota > Fungi > Ascomycota > Pezizomycetes > Pezizales > Tuberaceae > Tuber > Tuber magnatum. Next base: position 3,004,175 of record PYWC01000007.1, read on the forward strand.
TAAATATACCCATGTAGACAAGGTATTGGATTCTGGCTTTACCAAAGGTGTGTAACCAAAGCCAGGAGCTGATACTTTCCCAACAATTACTACCAGCTAAAACATTACTTGAAAACTAATACCTTAAAGCAATAAGCATATTTGGTCTTCTTTGTCTACTTAGCTTGCTTACCTTCTTTTTTGATATCTGAAGTATTAAGTAATAGAGGCCGAGAACACTACCTATAGCTACTCTTCAAACTTACAACCTGTACCCCTATTGTTGAAGAAATTAAACAACCAACTACCAGTTTCTCTGCTTCAATGACATAGCACAGTTAGGTTTTATTCAATTCTGTATTTGCTTTGACAATGCCTTCTCATTATATCTTTACTTACAGAAAAAGATCTGTCTACCTTTTATATACAATAAGCATACCTCTTCCTCTCTTAATTACACTTAGCTAATTATCTACATGTAGTACTAATAAGAATCTCGTAACTAATACTAGTAAATAAATAACCGAAACATCCTTTATGGTTTCCGTTATTTTCTTTACATAATTTCTCAAAGTCATCTTTACTTGCATAATCTGATTATCTGTTTACTATTAGTCCTCTTCTATGATTTTATTTAAGCTGCAATTCTTAATAAACCTTTTCTACAGGTTCATTATTCCATTTATCATGTTCAGAGTCTGTGTTCTATTCTATATCTCTACTATCTTCACTATGGCTATTTAACCCTCATTCCAGTTCATGTTCTAAATCACTCATGAATCTATTCTCTCTTTTCTCAATTTAGTTCTGTCTTTAATTGATTAGATTTAGTATCCTTTCATAATCAGATCTATGTAAAAGGTAGACAAGATTGCATACTAAGCTTGAACCTACTAGTAGCTAGGTATGGAAAGTAATATCATACTAACTGAGACCTATATACTTACCTTTGATCCTATAAGTTATCTACTATATATGTTTCTGTACTCAAATTTGTTACTCATTTTATCAAGATTTATGATATCCTTCATGTAACATAATTCCACAAAAAAACCATCTTTAATTTCCCTACTCATAACATCATACCCATATAATCAATTAATCCGAAACCTGGTTTTCCTGATAGCCAGAAAGCTCTACTACCTTTCTATCAAAAACAATTATTTTTGAGATATTTTATATTTTTGTATATAAAACAGGTTTCAGAGGTCATTAGAAGCCTAAAAATATTTTCTGAGCTATGGTTCCGGAAGACTAAACCCCATACCAGGTTTTTCACAAAAAATGTGACAATTTTGGTGGTGACACCAAGTGTAATACTTATTAAAACATATTACTCTACTCTTTCCACACCATATAGTCTTAAGAGGATTGTAATTCGAGTGATAACACCTGTTTGATAGTTTTATGATAGAAATCTGAATTGCCTCTATGAATAAATATTATCATATATGTAGACATCATTAGGTAAAGGGTAAACTTTGAAGATGCCACATGAATTGTCACATGAACTTTAGCTTCATTTGAGGTTAGATGCAAGAGAGAGTAACACTTTTAGTAAGCATTACACTTGGCGTCACCACCAAAATTGTCACATTTTTGGTGAGAAACTTAGTATGGGTTTTAGTCTTCCGGAACCATACCTACCCCGCCAACTAGCCATAGAGTGGCTTGCGTGCAAGTACTGTACCAAACCAAACGTGTCTCTAAACTTCAAATTTGTCCATATGGCAGCCCTTTGTCAATTACGTGGGGTCAAAGTAACGAGGTTACTCACTTCCCCTCCGGGGCTTCTATATACCACAATAGATAATTCTAAGGACTAGCGATAACCAATGCCAGGAGACAAAACTCGTTAGTATAGTGGCATACGTGTTCATCCCAATACCTAGATAGCTCACAACACTTGCGCTTCAGAAAGTGGGCTAATGGCAGACCGGGAGATATATATATCCAAACTGCAAACAACCCCGAAAGCTAGGATAAGCTCCATAAACTCTACAAGAAACACCCATCCCGACAAATCACTATCCCCCATGATCCTCCACCAACAATCTAGAACTCCCCAGATATCCCATGATCCTCAATGATACCTCAAACCAACTACCCTAGCCTAATGGCACAGTAACATACATCCACATCGCTAGAAGAAATGAGAAAAATGAAAAGAAAATCTAGAGATGAAACCCAAAATGCATGGAAAGGAAAATATATCATAACCGGAAAAACCATGGCAAAGGAAGATATGAGTAAAAATAAGGCCAGTTTCACACCGTGACCATAACCTGGGAACACAAAACCCAACTTCCGATTACAATACATCGAACTTGGACATAGTGGGGGAGGGATCAGGGATCGGTATTTAGCTAAAGTGAGTAGCGGAGTAGCTTACACGAGAAAGGTGTAAGTTCAGTATTTCTCAAGCGATTTCTCCCGACGAATCAAGCCGAAAATATGGTACCGGCGGGATCATCAAGGGGAAAAGGCGGAAGGGCAGAACGAGCGGCGATTGCCGTGAGATCGTATAGGACGTGAGGAGAGTTGAACTGGGGCTAATGAAGGTAGTTATGGTGTCGGAATACACCCATAGAACCGCAGAGAAGGTTGAAGCATGGTACGTGACTCAGAGGATGGGGCGGAAGCATGGTAACTCTGCGGGATTAGGCGGCAGTGCTGGGAGGGATTTCAAGTCTTCTATTAGCTTTATGACGTCTTGCGGCAGCGTACAAGAGTGCGGAGAGGCCTCACACGTCTAGCCTATCGGGGTTGATGTGTTCCTGTCCCCGTAATAACTTCACGACAGCCTCATGTCCATTGTCCGCAGCCCACGATTTCGGCGTCCGCCCATTGGCGTCGGGCCTGTCCGGGTTAACGTCTCCGCATCCCAGCAGCAGCTCCACCACTGGCTCAGACCCCCACTCGGCAGCATACGAGATGGGTGCTCGGCCATCATCATCCGGCCAATCGGGGTCGATGTCTTCCAGTCCCATTAACAACTTCACAACTGGTGCACTCCCGCTCTCGGCGGCGTAGGATATCAGTGTCCGGTTTTCGCGGTCTCGCCAATAGGGGTCGATGTCTTCCCGTCCGAGTAGCAGTTCTACTACTGCCTTATGTCCGTTGTGGGCAGCCCTCATTATTGGTGTCACGGTAAGGCTGTCGGGTATATCGGGCTTGACATCCTCCCGTCCTAGTAGCAGTTTCACCACAGCCTCGTGTCCACCCTCGGCAGCCCATGAGATTGGCGTTTGGTCGAACTCGCCGCTTAGCTTATTGGGGTTGACGTCTTTCCGTCCTAGTAGCAATTTCACCACTGCCTGGTGCCCATTCTCTGCGGCCCACGATATTGGTGTTCGGTCATTGCAGTCTGGCCTATCGGGGTTGACGCCCCCCCGTTCTAGTAGTAGTTTCACCACTGCCTCGTACCCCCACTCGGCAGCATAGGAGATAGGTGTTCGGCCGTTGTCCTCCGGCCAATCGAGGTCAATTTTTTCTAGTCCCACCAACAACTCCACAATTGCCTCACTCCCACCCTCAGCGGCGTACGATATAAGTGTCCGATTTTCGCAGTCTGGCCAACAGGGGTCGACATCTTCCCGTCCCAGTAGCAATTCTACTACTGCCTCATGTCCATTGCGGGCAGCCCTCATTATTGGTGTCAGGGTAATGTTGTCTAGCATATCGGGCTCGACATCCGCCCGTCCTAGTAGCAGTTTCACCACAGCCTCGTGGCCATTCTCGGCAGCCCACGAGATTGGAGTTTGGTCGTATTCGCCACCCGGCCAATCGGGGTCGACGTCTTCCCGTCCCAGTAGCAGTTCCACCACTGCCTCATGTCCGTTCCCGGCAGCCCACGAGATTGGTGTTCGGCCCTCCTTGTCCGGCAGATCGGGGCTAACGTCTTCACGTCCGAGTAGTAACTTCACAACTGCCGCTCGTCCATTCTCGGCAGCCCGAGAGACTGGTGTCCTGTCATCAAAGTCTAGCCCGTCGGGGTTGACGTCCTCCCGTCCGAGTAGCAGTTTCACCACTGCCTCGTACCCCCACTCGGCAGCATACGAGATAGGTGTTCGGCCATCGTCATCCGGCCAATCGGGGTCAGTGGCTTCCAATCCCATTAACAACTTCACAATTGCCTCACTCCCGCCCTCGGCAGCCCTCATTATTGGTGTCAGGGTAATGTTGTCCGGCATATCAGGGTTGACATCCTCCCGTCCTAGTAGCAGTTTCACCACAGCCTCGTGTCCACCCTCGGCAGCCCATGAGATTGGCGTTTGGTCGAACTCGCCGCTTAGCTTATTGGGGTTGACGTCTTTCCGTCCTAGTAGCAATTTCACCACTGCCTGGTGCCCATTCTCTGCGGCCCACGATATTGGTGTTCGGTCATTGCAGTCTGGCCTATCGGGGTTGACGCCCCCCCGTTCTAGTAGTAGTTTCACCACTGCCTCGTACCCCCACTCGGCAGCATAGGAGATAGGTGTTCGGCCGTTGTCCTCCGGCCAATCGAGGTCAATTTTTTCTAGTCCCACCAACAACTCCACAATTGCCTCACTCCCACCCTCAGCGGCGTACGATATAAGTGTCCGATTTTCGCAGTCTGGCCAACAGGGGTCGACATCTTCCCGTCCCAGTAGCAATTCTACTACTGCCTCATGTCCATTGCGGGCAGCCCTCATTATTGGTGTCAGGGTAATGTTGTCTAGCATATCGGGCTCGACATCCGCCCGTCCTAGTAGCAGTTTCACCACAGCCTCGTGGCCATTCTCGGCAGCCCACGAGATTGGAGTTTGGTCGTATTCGCCACCCGGCCAATCGGGGTCGACGTCTTCCCGTCCCAGTAGCAGTTCCACCACTGCCTCATGTCCGTTCCCGGCAGCCCACGAGATTGGTGTTCGGCCCTCCTTGTCCGGCAGATCGGGGCTAACGTCTTCACGTCCGAGTAGTAACTTCACAACTGCCGCTCGTCCATTCTCGGCAGCCCGAGAGACTGGTGTCCTGTCATCAAAGTCTAGCCCGTCGGGGTTGACGTCCTCCCGTCCGAGTAGCAGTTTCACCACTGCCTCGTACCCCCACTCGGCAGCATACGAGATAAGTGTCCGGTTTGCCAAGTCTAGCCAACCGGGGTCGACGTCTTCCCGTCTCAGCAGCAGTTCTACTACTGCCCTATGTCCGTTGTGGGCAGCCCTCATTATTGGTGTCAGGGTAATGTTGTCCGGCATATCAGGGTTGACATCCTCCCGTCCTAGTAGCAGTTTCACCACAGCCTCGTGTCCACCCTCGGCAGCCCACGAGACTGGTGTTTGGTCGTACTCACCGCTTGGCCAATTAGGGTTGACGTCTTCCCGTCCCAGGAGCAGTCCCACCACTGCCTCACGTCCATTCTCGGCAGCCCATGAGATTGGTGTCCGCCCATCGGCATCCGGCCTGTCGGGGTTAACGTCTCGGCATCCCAGCAGCAGTTTCACCACTGCCTCATATCCCCACTTGGCGGCATACGAGATAGGTGTTCGGCCGTTGTCCTCCAGCCAATCAGGATCAATGTTTTCCAGTCCCATCAACAACTCCACAGCAGCCTCACTTCCGCCCTGGGCAGCGTACGATATCAGTGCCCGGTTTTCGCAGTCTGGCCAATAGGGGTCGACGTCTTCCCGTCCCAGTAGCAGTTCTACTACTGCCTCATGTCCGCCCCAGGCAGCCCTCATTATCGGTGTCAAGCTAGTGTCGTCCGGAATATCGGGCTCGACATCCTCCCTTCCTAGTAGCAGTTTCACCACAACCTCGTGTCCATTCTCGGCAGCCCACGAGATTGGTGTTTGGCCGTACTTGCCGCTTGGCCTATTGGGGTTGACGTCCTTCCGTCCCAGTAGCAATTCCATCACTGCCTCATGTCCATTCTCCGCGGCCCGCGACATTGGCGTTCGGTCATCGTGGTCTGGCCTATCGGGGTTGATGCCCCTCCGTCCTAGCAGCAGCTTCACCACTGCCTCACACCCACCCTCAGCAGCCCACGAGATTGGCGTTCGGCCGCGCTTGTCTGGCCGATCGGGGTTGACGTCTTCCCGTCCCAGTAGCAATTCTACTACTGCCTCATGTCCGTTGTGGGCAGCCCTCATTATTGGTGTCCGGGCAATTTCGTCTGATTTGTCGGGCTTGACGTCCCCCCGCCCTAGTAGCAGTTTCACCACTGTATCGTGTCCGTTCCGTGCAGCCCAAGAGATTGGTGATTGGCCCTCACTATCCGACCTATTCGGGTTGATGCCCTCTCGTCCCAGCAACAGCCTCACCGCCTCATCCTGTCCACTCCTAGCGGCCCATATGAGTGGCGTAGCACCCATATCATCCTTACTATTTACATCCACACCATCCATCTCCGTCAAAGTCCTCATAACCTCAACAAGCCCGAATATAGACGCACAGTGCATTCCCGTGAACCCGCGAAAGTCTGTAATATGGCGAAGGGGATATCCGACTATGTGCTCTACGAGTAGCTTGATTGATATATGGCGTTTGTAGCGGGTAAAGAGCTTTAGCGCGAGCGCTTTACCACGACGCGAGGGCTCCTTTTTCATGTGGGTCCCCCAGTATAACGCTGAATATTTCAGGAAGGGTCCGTGTTTAGCACTCTGGGGGCGGGAGGCGGAAGGGGCTACTGCCTGGTCCGAATTCAAATATGTGAGGCATGTCTCCGCAATGGTCGAGTGAGGGCTCCGTGAGAGGTCGGGGTGAGTTGTCAGATACTCTTGCAGCGTGCAGTGGATCAGTCGAACGGTCAGTCCTTCCCTATCCACCACCGCAAGTCCTTGGCAACAGCTTATCACCGTCCGTATCGAGGGAACATGGCCGGGGGTAAAAACAAAAGATCCAATTTCTACCGCTAGGGCGTGACACAACTCCTTAGCTCCAAGTGGCCGTTCAGAATAACATATCCACATCAATGCAGCCATCCCGAGTCTTGATCTCTGACCGCCCTGTGCCTTGATCCGATCTATGGTCGCGCCATAGGCGTCTTCCAAGCCCAACCCATTCGCCATTACCCTGAGCCTTTCTCGCCGCCGATGAATCGTGGTTTCCCATAGAATTGCATTGAGATTCAAAGAGACTAAGAGAAATCTAGGAATATATCTGTCAGCGGATGCACTGGCTAGGATTCCCCATTTAGTTAATCCAACTTACGTCTCTGAGAGAGTTTCCGGAATCTTCTCCACTATTTCTACCTCCAATTTCTCGTCCATCTCCTCCGAGGCTGTGTCTTCCACAAGTTTTGCGTGGATATACTGGATAATGTCATCCCTTCGAGTGCATATCGGCACAACAGCGACTACCCCCGGAAGGTGCCTTTCCACCTCACGAGCGACATCCGGTCTCCCGGTGATGAACAGCCGAGTGGTTGGCGAGGTTTTGATGATGTCCCGGAACGCAAGAAGGATCTTAGCTCGTTCTGCGGTAGCGCATTCGTCTAGCGCGTCGAGGCAGAAAAAGGTGCGCCGTGAAGACAAGAGACCCCGCAATAGTTTCACGATCTCTAGGTGCTCCAGTCTCCGGCCACCAGTGACTTTTTTCTGTTTCTTAAACGCATCCAATATTCTTCCGGGAATTTTCTCAAAGCTACCGACAACCTGTTTCAGCAATGCACCTAACACGCTCGTCGATGACCGCCCCTTTTGGGCGGCGAAGTGGAAGTAGAAACATGCCACGGCCATGTTTTTCTCCCCGGCCTCACCGGCTGCATCGCACAAGGCATCTATCACTAGTGAACTAAAAACGCAACTTGTCAGAAAAATAACTAGCTTTGTTTCTTTCCCCTACGAGATTGTGTCTCTTACCTGATGTATGTCTTGCCGACCCCTGGATTTCCGGGGCAAAATAAGGTCGCTTTCCGCGATTCACCCTCGCCGCCGTCACACCGCCAGCTTTGAAACTCGTCTGTTCGCAAAAGCCAGCCTCCCACGTTGTCAACCCGGCGCATTTTAACGTCGGCATGCCGCAAGTTGGGCTTGAGAGGAGACAGCCAATTCAGGATTTCGGACCGCTCATCCATGACGGTAGTGTTGTTATTGGTTGTGTTGAAACGATGGCTCCCACCGTTGAGAACGTTGGTGTTCTGATTTGGGGACCCGGTGTTGTCAAAAGAGTTATCATATGCGGAGGCATTAGTATCGGGAGGAAGCTGGCTAACGGGATTGGGATCTCGGGACATTTTTCTGTACTTTAATCTCCGGGATCCGGTAGAGGATGTGTTGATGAGGTATGGTGATGTTGGGTGATAGGATTCCAGGGAGCTGAAGAAAAGCGGGGTTTCGCATCGGGGCGCAGCCTTGCTGGCGAACGCTTGGTCCTGTTCTTCCTGAACTTTGTGAAACCAACCTTCTGCTGTGCCTCTTGCTACCGTACCCCCCATCTCACCTGGGTCATAGAAGCACAAAGCTCCTTTGCACGTGCACCTAGTATCATACGACGGTTGACTTAGCATGGTCTATAGAAAAGCTTTCGACACCTCAAATGGATAAACCGTCACCAACCTTAACCCAATACACTCCTGTGCCTCCGGGCCATTTTGCTAATTATTGCTAGGAAATGAAAGATATTTTACGGGATATCCGACGGAGTTTACAGGTGTAGGGTACTTACCCCCAGCCTTACCGGCACCACCGCGTAAACCAATTCGGCTGACTATGATACTATTTTTACTATCATATTATGATATCATATCATATCATAAACCCCCAGGAAACTTGATATTTCTGATCCCTTCAACCCCGCTGTACCAGCCTTCAATCCAGAATGCAGGTTCCACCTGGAGGTGTAGAGCAGCATCTTCCGTACGCAAACCGGCGGCATTGAAGACCCAATTCCTTAAACCCCCGCGCGCTAAATAGAGTCACTATGCCCCATATCTGCCCGGTTTTCTCCCCCGCACCCGCGAGTCAGCATCCATACTCTCACACTTGGGCGCCTTGATCGCGCCCCTACACTACACTCGCGGCTTGCCATGGCTGTCACTAGATGTCGCAGGTATGCCTCATAAGTTGAAGGTTAATTTTCTGCGGCACACGAACCAAAATCTGACCAGCCAGCGGCAGGGAGAGAAAAATCAGGGTTTTGCGAATTGGTTGTTATCATACGGTAGACTATTGGGCGGGACCTTTCTTAAAGCCCCTACAGGGGTTCTTCGTTTAAGTTGATTGTCGCTTCTCACATAATCAACCGCGGCACACTTATCAACACCCTATCACTCCTGCCCTGTTTTCTCTCCCTCTCGATAGGTGCCCGGTCGGAGTCGGCTCTAGGTCACGTAGGACCCAAGCATCGATTTTCCGTGGGGGCCAAGCTATTGTGTTTCCGCTGGTCCAATTTCCGCCGGGCGGCTTTTCTCTAGCACTTGCATTCGTTCGGCTGGGAGGGCTGATTGAGAATAGTTGTATCTAAGTCACTTCCACTTGTGATAGTGGAGTAGACCTGGTGAACAAGATATATCTTTAAGACTCATAGATTAATCCAAGCTTGTGTGCTCTTCTAACTGAAAGGAAAAATACACCCTTATTTATACCCTGCTATAGTTGAGCGAACACTGACTTATACCAAGGAAGTCTATAGAACCTGCTAGAATCTTCTAGCATAACAATGGGTCATGTGACTGTGTCACATGACTGACACAGTCACACCACCATACAGGAATAGTATACCGTAATTTTGAACACTTCCCCTATGGTTCCATTCCCAGCCTATTAGAAAACCCTTCAAATGTCATCTTAACTAATCCCTTTGTACATATATCTGCCAAATTGTCCTCTGTTCCAACAGCTATCACATCTAACTTCCCCACTTCCTGTAACTCTCTAGTCTAGTGGTACTGAACATCAATGTCTTTCGTTCGGTTGGAAACGCCTGCATTTTCGGTAAGCTTAATGGCTGCTATGTTGTCACAATGTAGAATCAGTACAGTCTCAATTCCAATATGCGACATTCCTTGGTTTAGCCAGACGCTTTGTCAAGCAGCAAATCCGAGTGCGACATGTTTGGCTTCTGTTGTAGATGTTACTGGGGTTTTTTGTTTCTTAGATCGCCATATCACGGTACTTAGGTAAACTTGTATGATCAGACCGGTAAACGATTTTCTCTCTTCGAGATTTGAGGCGAATAAAGAATTACCAAAGATCTTCAATGGCTGTTCCTTGTTGTCTCGGTTGTATCGTAATCTCTTGGCCTTGGTTCCTTTTAGATACCTTAGTACTCTTTTGGTGGCGGTAAGATGTGTGGTCATAGGCTTTGAGGAGAATTGGCTGAGGAAAGTGGTGCCATGTGCAATGTCTGGTCTTGTAGCCACAGCAGTGTATATCAGCGATCCAATAATGGACTGGTATTGTCATTGATCACATAGTTGATCATCGTTCTTTGCTTTCATAAGTGTAGTATGAACTTTGATAGCACTAGAAACTGGTTTCGCTTTGCTCAGGTCAAATCGTGTAAGGATCTCCGTAATCCACCGTTCGTGGTAGATTTTGACATTGTCTTTGGATATTTCGATCTGCATGCCTAATAGTAGTGATGCTTGTCCGGAGTCCGTACATTGAAAATGGGATTGTATTTTGTCAATACATGTATCGACTAGTGAGGATTTTCCGGCTATTAGAATATCGTCAATGTAAATACAACAAAAGAGGTTTTTTGTGACAAGAATACATGGGTCAAAGTCAGTAATTTTAAGGTTCATGGTTTGCAGGATTTTGGTTAGTCTTTGGTGGCATAGTCGTGGGGATTGCTTGAGTCCGTAGATGGCTTTCTTAAGCTTCCAGACCTTGCCTGGTTCGCGATACCCTTCCGGGAGCTCCAGGTAGGTTTCCATATCTATGTGGATATATAGAAAGGCGCTTTTAATATTGCTTTGTCGGAACTTATAACCACGTCTGATAGCTACTCCTAACAGGAGTCTCAGGGATTCTAACCGAGCAACTGGGGTATAAACTTCTTCATAGTCTTCACCCAGGGCTTGGTTGAAACCTTTTGCACAGTATTGTGCCTTCCGACGCTTGATAGTACTATTCTTTTTGACTTTGGACTTATAAATCCATCGTCCTGTTAATACCCTTTTTCCACTTTGGTTTTCCAGTTCCACTTCTACTTCTCCTTTTCTCAGTAGCTACATCTCTTGATCCCTGGCATTCTGCCGTTCATCTCGCTCCTGCGATTCCAGGGCCTCTCTATACATGTTGGGATCGGGTATGTGATACATGAGACCAACAACCACATATTTTTGAAGATTCTCTGCTTCATTTCGAAGCTTTTCATCAAGTTCCTCTCTTCTTTCTTGATGAAGCTGCATCTCGTCCTCGGTTAGGCCTTCCAGCTTACAATCCCATTTGTTTCCTTTTATTTGACACTGCAGAGACCATATCTCCTTTTCTATCTGAAGTCGGTCCTCATCTCGTGCTTTCTGGGTCTGAGTTCCTTCAAGAGCAGAACAATGTTGTGCTGGAGGTGCTGAGGAGGAGGTATCTGGAGGAGGTATTGGTGTTGACTGGAATTCGCTAGGCATGGTGTTATTCAGAGGTGGTGGTATTGGTGTTGTCAGTCTTAACGGGGTAGATGTCCCATCCTCATCGGTATGTTCTGATTCACTTGCTTGATCCAACCATTCCTGCTCTTCTCTTTCTCTTGTTCATTGGACATATTCAAACGATACCGCTTTTGTCTTTCCAAATTTGACATCCCTTTCTTTGATCACAGTATGCCGTTTAGGTATGTAAAGGTGATAAATCATTGGACTGGAAGTGTATCCGACTAGGTGACTTTCTTCTACTGTCTGGTCAAACTTTCCTGGCTTCTCAGCTGGGATATGTACCATGACATCGGCGAACCAGGGATGGAGAAGACTAATCGTGGGTTTTGTTTTGTATAGTTGCTTAAAACGTGTTGGTTTTATTGTGGAACGCCACCGACGATTGTAGAGATAAGCTACTGTGGAAGAGGCTTCTCCCCGCAATGATTTTCATTCAGGCGGCATCATACATTGTACCATTGTTGTGAGGGTATGGTTTATGCTTTCTGCAACTCCGTTTGATTCAGGATTGTAGGCTGGTGATGTGGTGTAGATGACTGCTTTTGTATTTAAGAATTCAGACCTTTCCGGTTAAGGTATTTGGTTCCTTGGTTGCTGTGCAGTCGCTTGACCCATTTACCGAATTGGGTTTGTACTATTCCCCAGAAGTGTTTTATGGCAAGTTCTGCTCCATCCTTTGCCCTTAGTAGGTAAATCCAACAATACCTGGTATAATCATCTATCAACGTCATGTAGTAGAGATTCTTTCCCAGCGTATATTTAGACGTTTGACCAGTAAGATCAGAGTGGACTTTGTCGAAAGCTGATTTGGTTTCGATGTCCTTTGACTTTGGTTTCACATGCATGGTTTTACTCCCATTACATGGTGTACTATGAAAGTCTGATACAGGAGCAATAGGGGTAGCATCCTTGTAACAAGCCTTAATCACACCCAGATGTTCAAGGACTTTGTACCCTTCTTCGTAAACAGGAACAAAAGACTTCTCATTACACATCCTAACACACCACAACCCATCTTCCATATCTGCAACTATGAAAACCCTCCTTTCCTTCTCAAAGTGTAACGACCCAGCATACATGAGCTATGGCAAACAGAACCTATACCCATACAGGTAGCCAGGAGGTGAACCGATAGGAACCGGCAGGCAAGTAAGTACTTGACCTATGGAGACCCGATGGCCTGGGCTCCAAGAATGAACAGAATTACCTGGTCAGCGTACTTAGAGACTTATAAAGGCGCAGTTGCTCAGCTAGGCCGGGTAACTGAAGACAGGTCAGAAAGGTCTATCACCGGCGACGGAATAGGCAGGGTAACAGTGAAGAGTTAACTTGTCCGCTGGACAAGGTTACCCTGCTCCTGGGATCAGGTTACCCTGCCTTGGGTCATGGGTTACCCTGCCCAGAGTCCTGATTTACCCTACCTTTCAATACGAAGTCCCTTGGGGAGTTCGGGAAAATTGACTGGAATGTTGGTCACGCGAAGCCATGCATGATACTGGAATCTGGGGTTCTGGGGGATGCTATTGGGCAAGCTACGTAGCTTCGAGGAAGCTGTAAATTGAAGACATTGTTCCCATTATACCCCTCCGGCCCCGCCTTGAGGCCCGGACGTAATGGGCAAACGGTAGTGTAGTTGTCTGCAGTCTAGTAAAGAAGAATCTTTGCAGATATGCTTGCAACACCGTATACGTCGCTGCCGTCCGGTCGACCGTAAGCTGTTCGCAGGACATACAAGGGGGCATAGAGTGGAAGGTGGAGTACCTCCTCCAAGTTGTTTGGAGTAAAACGGACCAGAACTGACGGAGTTAACGGGTGTTAACCGTGGGGGTCCCGAAGGTAGTCCCGGGTGGTGCCGGGGTGACTGGGAGAGTTTTACACCTACCAAGCCCGAACCTGCTCCCAACGCTATAGGCTCTGAAAGGGAAGTGCAGAGACACTA
>PYWC01000007.1:3030933-3056451 GCA_003182015.1 Tuber magnatum
CATGGGAGCCCTATGAGATGCTGGAAGGGACAGGCTTGGAGGCCATTCGGGATTTCCACCAAAGATATCCGTCCAAGCCCAGGGACCATAGTGTCTGGGGGGAATCGAGTCGTGGGAAGAAGAGACGACGCTAATGGTCCGGGACGGACCGTAGAAAAGACGGGAGTGATGTAATGACCCAGGATACGTGAGCTACGGCAAACGGAACCTATACCCATACAGGTAGCCAGGAGGCGAACCGATAGGAACCGGCAGGCAAGTAAGTACTTGATCTATGGAGACCCAATGGCCTGGGCTCCGAGAATGAACAGAATTGGCTGGTCAGCGTACTTAGGGACCCACAAAGGGGCAGTTGCTCAGCTAGGACGGGTAACTGAAGACAGGTCAGAAAGGTCTATCACTGGCGACGGGATAGGCAGGGTAACAGGGAAAAGTTAACTTGTCCGCTAGACAAGGTTACCCTACTCCTGGGATCAGGTTACCCTGCCTTGGGTCTTGGGTTACCCTGCCCAGAGTCCTTAGTTACCCTACCTTTCAATACGAAGTCCCTTGGGGAGTTCGGGAAAATTGACTGGAATGTTTGTCACGCGAAGCCATGCATGATACTGGAATCTGGGGTTCCGGGGGATGCTATTGGGCGCGCTACGTAGCTTCGAGGAAGCTGTAAATTGAAGACATTATTCCCATCATACCCCTCCGGCCACGCCTGGAGGCCCGGACATCATGGGCAAACAGTTGTGTAGTTGTGTGCAGTCTAGTAATGAGGAATCTTTGCATATATGCTTACAACACCGTATACGTCGCTGCCGTCCGGTCGACCGTAAGCTGTTCGCAGGATATACAAGGGGGCATAGGGTGTAAGGTGGAGTACCTACTCCAAGTTGTTCGGAGTAAAACGGACCAGAGCTGACGGAGTTAAGGGTGTTAACCGTGGGGGTCCCGAACATAGTCCCGGGTGGTGCCGGGGTGACTGGGAGAGTTTTACACCTACCAAGCCCGAACCTGCTCCCAACGCTATAGGCTCTGAAAGGGAAGTGCAGAGACAGTAAAAGCATGATTCCTACTACAGGAAAGGTAGATCCGAGGTAGTGGTCCTGGGTAGCGCCCATCGGATCACTCCCAGACTATTGCGTCCTGTGGAAGACACCGGAAGCCCACAACCCGTAAAAGAGTAGCTAGATAAACCGCTCACGGTGGCCTCCGGAGTCAAGTAGAGATCAATGCATATGGGAAGGGTGTCATAGATAGTCTAGTTCATGAGGTGTCTTGGCTGTTAGCCACTGGCAAGACACCGATACGCAGAGGTTTTCACTCCGGCAGGCAAAATGGAAATGCACCGCCGAAACGATAACAGCATAAGGTGAACGCCGACTAGAGTGTGGCGGCACATGCATGCCTGCAGGGTGTGCCAGGAGACGTGTCGGACCACCCTTAGCGGAGAAGGGTGTACTCAAATAGTTGGAGTAAACTGATGGGGAGTTTCTGGTATAAGATAAAATACCTGAAAGTCTATGCGAGAACTCCCCTACTCCAACAATCAATCCTCTCGAGACCTTAATTGAGTGAAGCGTCAGGCTTGATGATATTAAGTTTTACCGTCTACTTTACGCTTACATCTGTGTGAACCTTTGGCGATAAGTTTGCAGTTGTTTGGTGCGGTCGCAACCTTGGGATCCATCTTCCTAGGGGTACCCCCGTTACACAAAGATCCTTCATCCTTTTTCTACCTTAAACTTTACTCCAATATTGTCCCAGGCGATTCAGATACCAATGAGTATCGAAACGTGGGTACATACAGTCCTCATTTGAGGATCACGGTGTTAGGAGGTGGCCGACTCTAAGGACAAGCGAGTCTGGACTAAGGCCCGATACGTGATGAAGTGATTTCTAGGAAGGCTCACCTATAAGGTTTGGAATGAAGGTAGGGTTTGTATCATAGAACGAATACATTGATAACATCTCTCCTGCATCGCTGATGATCTATAAAGCGTGGGAGGCACCTCGATATTTATATTCCCTGTCTGGGTGTTCGCAGCCTATCTATTCCTCCCACTTTCCTCTGTGCGACTTCGTAAACCCTGAAAACCTTTACCCCGCTTGAGTCTGATTTCCTCGGATGGCCGGGCGGGTGTCCCACCCCTCTCCTCGCTACACCGGTGCTAATCATAGCCACTTGAACCCCTTCACCATGGTAAGTGGTTACTGGTCCTTTCTCTGCATATGGAGTGATCAGCTCCGGCGACAGACTTATCAATGCAGGTGGATTTCCCATCCATCTGCATCAACCCATAGGACGCATGCTCTTATCTTATCACGCCAATGGCGGTTAGGCCTCATTGCGCTCAGAGTTGATCTTTTGACGCAGGGGGCCCTCATCTGACTCTACCTTGTCATGCCTTTGGGGTGTGGGTGAACGATCGTCTCTGGCACGTCGTCCACTCATCACGACTTTCCTCCGCATTCCTCTACCAATGGACTTGAAATTCAGTCTTACCGCCCTTATGGTAGCCGGGGACCCCTATCGGAGTAGCCGACCTCCCCCCAGTTGGCATTCATCTGTTGGCGCAGCTGAGGGATCTTTGCATGCTTTTATCTCCACAACCAAGCGACCGATTTAGTTCCTTCGACCTTGTTAGGATAGCCGAGAGTCCTCTCTTGTGGATTCAGTGAAAACCCCTCAGTCGGCGACCTTTGTTGGTGGTGTAAATGCGAGTTTTGTGCCGGCGTCATATTGGTAGAAATCAACTCATTCTCCAAATACTACGACGGACTCTGGGATCGAACACGTAACCTTTTGCCAATAATGATGTGAGATGACTATTACGCTGTGCCAATTTGTCTTATGTGTAACATGAGCTCCCCTCTCTAAGGGTTCGGCCCGAATCTCTAAAAATTTATTATTCTAATAGTGTACAAATCAAACTCCTTTAAGGAGTCCGCAAGATAGGGTGAAAAACCTGTGCGCATTTTACTTGGCCACGCCTTGAAAAACCTTTCCTTGTCATCCTTCCTCTATATCGGTGGCATCTCCGGGTTCTCTCTGTGGAACCCTTCTACCAACTCCACTGCATGCCCCAAATGTTCAGGTGGCTCCCAGGTGTTTTCATCCTCCGAGCACCCGCGCCACTTCAAAAAGTACCTGAGTTCACGGATCCTCCTATTGAGTCCGTGAACCCTGCGAGTGTATGAAATGACCTCGCTTTGGACCATTTTTTCAACCTCCCATTCCAAGTCGCAATCTATCTCCTCTGGCGCTCTAGGAGGTTTGTCTCGAGCTGGTCGACCGGACGTCTGATAAGGCTCTAACAATGATACATGGAAGACGGGGTGTATCGTCCAGCGTTGCGAGATTTCCAGCTTAAATGCTCAGCTGCCGCGTGGCTCCAGGATTTCAAAGAGCCCATATAGCTTTGGGCTACCCTTTTTGGAAGGTCGTTTAGTATGGATGTTCTTGGCATTAAGCATTACCAAGTCGCCGGTCTGAAAGTTCAGTTGTGGCCTTACTTTCTTGTCGTGGTACCGTCCCCTTGCTTCTCAGGTTGCCTTCAATGTGGCCATCTCCTGTCCATGTATTTCGTTCATCCAGTGAGTATACGTGGTAGCTCCTGGGTTTCGAGCTTCTCGCTCCTTTATCTACTCCATCTGTGAGTGGTATCCATAGTTTGCGTAGAACAGAGTGAGTCCGTGCGTACTCGTAACGGAGTTATTGTAGACATGCTCCACTAATGGGAGCAGTTGGTGCCAGTCATCCTGCTTGTAATTTACGAAGCTCCGGAGATAGCCTTCCAGCACTTGGTTGGTTCTCTCTGTTTGTCCATCTGTCTGAGGATGGTACGCCATTGACATTTTTTGCTTAATGCCTCAGAGTTGGCAGAGGGACTCCCAAAATTCGCCTGCGAACTTCGCGTCCATATCTGAGATGATTTCCATGGGTAGCCCATGTAGTTTTCACACTTCACGGAGGAACACCTGGGCTACATCCTTTGCCATCGCATTTTCCCTTAACCCTATGAAGTGGGCCATTTTGGTGAAGCGGTCGACTACCACCATGATCTGAGTGTTTTTCTCTGACTTCGGTAGCTGCATTATGAAGTTGGTAGACATGGAGGTCCACGCTGCATAGGGTATTTCAAATGGCTGTAGAAACCCGCATCTCATGTGCTGTGGCGCTTGGTTGTGTTGACACTCGTCACATAACCGTACATAGTCATTTACCCCTTCCGCGAGCCCTTTCCAGTGGAAGTCACTGGTTATGATTTCCGCTGTCTTTTCCTGGCCGAAATGCCCACCGACCTTGGAGTCGTGGCTGCTTTGAGTAATCAGCGTTTGCAGGGCCTCGTCCTTTGGAATGAACGGCCGTCCCTTGTAGTACAGGAGGCTACTCGCCAAAGACCAGTGCATTGGCATATCCTTTCCCTCATCTCGGAGCCTTCCCAACTCCTTTCTCCTTGTCTTCCAGTCCTAGTCCGTTTCTCCCTTCTCCTCTACCTGTCTTAGGAATTGGGTGTCAAATTTCTGTGCCGTTGCCTTGGGAACTACTGCATTGGTTAGCACGGTTTCTTCGGTCGTCAGGGCCTTGTGTCGTCCCTGATCGCACTCGTCCAAGTGTCGGTTTAGCCCGCTTTCTTCCCTTAGCTAACTGGAATTGGTCTGGGTTTCGACCACACTGGTTCCCATGCTTCCGAATCCGTCTTGGCCCCTCTCGGTGTTATCCAGCTCCATCACCTCGTGGAGCTCCCCATTATGAATTCTTTCTATTACTAGTTGCGCGATTCGTTCGCTCTTCCCCACGTGGTAGTCCTGGTCCTTCAGATTGAACAGTAATACCTTTACCTCGCCTTGGTAGTCCCAGTCAATGACTCCTGCCCCGACCATGATCCCATGGCGGACGGCAAGGCCACTTCTTAGGGCTACTCGGCCGTAGGGTCCTTCTGGTAATGCTAGGGCTGTTCCGGTGGCTACTGTCGCTGGTCCAAGAGCAGGCACTATTGCTTCTCCCAGCGCGTAGATGTCATGTCCTGCCACTTCGCTTGAGCCCCTTGTCGGAATTTGGGCTTCTGGGTGTAACTGCATAGCTCGGGCGTACTCAGGTTCGGGTGTCTTCTGACTTAGACCAGGTTCCTCCTCTTGTCCTACCACTATAACCATAACCTGGTTAAAATGTGCGGGGTTTAGAATTCAGAGCTTCTGACTTTGCACAGCTCCCCTCTCGGGACAGTACTTCGGACGTCTGCTTAGCGCATCCAGCCTCCCGCCACTTGACCCTCCTTGGTACACGATTTTAACCTTGAAGTCTGCTAACTTCTGTGCCCACCTTATCTGCCTGGCACTCCAGGCCTTGTTCGTGAGAAAGTATTGTAGATTCTGATGGTCCATAAACACCGTGATGGGTTCGCTAGTTCCTGCGAGGTAGTGACGCCATTCCTTGAATGCCTCCACTATGGCAAGCAACTCTTTATCATGAACGTCGTAGTTGTGTTCCGCCGAGTTGAGCTTTCGGGAATGAAAAGCAATCGGGTGCAGTCATTTCTCGATGCATTGTGATAGAATGCACTCTAGCATGAAATCGCTTCCATCTGTTTCCACCACTGTGTTTCGGTCTGGGTGGAAATGTGCCAGGATAGGCGCCGTCACGAACTGTTCCTTCAGGAATTCGAAATCCTCCTCCTGCTCCTTTCCCCAATCAAATCCCTTGGGGTCACCTTTCAACAACTCGGTTATGGGTTTACAAGTTCCTGAGAAATTCTTGCTAAATCTGCGGTAGAAATTTCTAAATCCTATAAAAATTTGTATGTCCTTTACGGACTCAAGTCTCTTCCATTCCCTTATGGCCTTGACCTTTCGATCACTCATGGTGATCCCATCTGTCTTCACTATGTATCCCAGAAACTCCACCGTGTCCGCGTGGAATACTGATTTAGTAACAGACACTGCTAAGTGGTATTTCCGTAGCTCGGTTAATACCTCCTTTACCAACTTGACGCGGTCCTCCTCAGTCTTGGAGTACATAAGCGCGTTGTCTATGTATACGACTACTCCCAAGTCTAGGAATCTCCTGAGGACCAAGTGTATCATGTCTTGGAAGGTGGCGGGCGCGTTTACCAGCCCAAAAGGCATTACCCGATATTCGTAATGACTGTACCGAGTTCAGAAGGCCGTCTTCCACTTATCCTCATTTTTTATGCGTATCGGGTGGTACCCATCCTTTAGGTCCAACTTGGTAAAGATACGCGACCCGACTACTTGGTCTCTGAGTTCACTCCTGAGCGGCAGGGGGTACTTGTTGGCAATGGTAACCTCGTTCAGCCCGTGGTAGTCCACGCATAGTCTCAGCCGTCTATCAGGTTTCGGCACAAATAGTATTGGTGCACCTGCGGGTCACTGGCTTGGAGTTATCTTTCCCTCGTGCAGTATTTCGTCCAGGTATTCTGGAAATGCCCATAGTTCCTTTTCGGACAACGGGTATATCGGCCCCTATGGAGGTTTCTCGTCTTTAACCACCTTGATCTCATCATCACAGGTATTGTGATTTGGGAGCTGTTCCACTGCCTGAGGCAGGAAGAGATCGGCATACTTCCGGTAGGGTTTTGGGAGAGTCTCCATCACTACTGCCGCGGGGTCTTCTGGGCCTGCGATTCGGCCCACGTATCTAGCTGTAGGGTCCGAGGCTACTGTCTCGTCCCACTCAATCCAGATTCCTTCGTCTTTGAGTTCCAGGTGTGCCTTGCACTGTTCTGCCTGGAACTCCCACCTTCTCGCATCTTCAATCAATGATAGGGCATGTTGGTGATGCTACCAACCAAAAGGTATTATCATGTCATGGATCCCCTGGCTCATGACTTCACAGGTAATTTCTGAACAATGTCAGTTAGCACCTATTTCTAGCATGATAGAGGTCGTATAGCACCTTCCCGCGTTTTGGGACTGTGCGCCGTCAAACCCCGTTATGGTAATGGGCGTATCTCACCATATCATTGCTAGCCCCAGCTTTTGGACTAGCGCTTCTCGTATCACCAAGATCTGTGAGCCCGAGTCTAATAACACGCGAATCGGTACTCGTTCTCCTTGTATTGGTAGGTATGCTGTCCCTTGGAGGCACTCGTAATATGTAGGTGTTGGGACTTGAGTTTTCAGTCTTTTTAGCTCCCCTGTAGGGTTACCCTGTCTTCGTTTACAGGACATTTTCGGGGTATTCAATAATCTTGGGTGTTTGTTATTGTGCCCACACAATTTTGGCTATTCAGGCCTCCTCAGACAAACTTGGTCCCTTTGGTATGTGGCTCCTTTTCCATCTTCTTTCCCCTGATTGACGATATTTAATCATACCGGTCTATACTACCAGTGCATAGATGAGGGAGCGACCTTTCTAACCCAGCTTTAGGTGTTCGACTCCTGCCGTCACGTACGATTTAAGGCTAGTACACTGTCCTTTGTCTCGTCTAGCAACCTGCAGGCTACCGACTTGCCGGTGCCGGTGGTACCATCCTAGGGCTGGGGAAGCGGCTTCAGGCAGGCCTGCGCTATCCTGACTCATTTCCCTTGCATGACCTTTGGAGGAAAGAGTCAGGATGCCCTGAGTTGCCCCCCGCCACAGTCCCCTCTTCTTGCATGCCGGGTTTGAACCTTCTTTACCCAGGGAGGAGTATAAAGTCTTGCCGTCCCACGTCCAGGTCGGGGGTCATTCTTGATTTCATCCCCCGGAGATGGGTTAACTTTCTCCCTGATACATGCTTCTTCATGCCCTTTACACTTCTGTCCCTGCCCACGCTTGGAACCCAGTCAGTGCGGTTCGCCGACATTCTTTACTAAGCCGTTGCCCTAGCACGGAACGTAGGTCGTGGTTTTTATATAGGGCTCCCGGTTGTCCGATCTATCCCCCTTCTTGATCCGACAATTGCCAAAGTCTAGGTGCTGGTGGCACATGAGTTTGGTTCACCACTGGCCTTGGGGCGGTATTCCGAACCTCCATGTTTCGGGGCCTAAACTTCGCTGCTTTCCGCTGTCCTATCGTTGTGACAACGGCTCACTTCCTACAAGCTCCCCACTTGTGGTTGGTGAGTCTGCACCTGTGCAGCTCTTATTTTCCCAGCGTTGGTTAACCAAGTTTTGCGGTACTCCGTCGTCAGCCTTCTTCCAGTCGGTGTGCTCTACCCCCGGAGTCTTGGTCGGTTTGTTGGTTTGGGCAAACCTTGCTGACTTGAAGTTCCCAGGTGCTGTCTTCCTCTGGAACTTGCTAGGTCGCCCTTCCTCCTTTCTTCGCTTCGGCTTCTTTTCACTGTCCTCCCAGCGTCATTTTAGGGGTCCGGAAGAACTCGATGAGCTGGGCGGGTTCTCCCGTCATTGTCGTTCACTGTCGAGGAAAGCCTCCTCCTGGTTTCCGACCGCTCGAAGATGCTGCCGCCATTCGGCGTCGGTGTCATATCTCTTATGAGACAACCGTCCCAGTATTTCCTCTGGTAGTCCGTCCTCGACTATCCTCCTCCACGCTGTTCCTTGAAGCTTGACCTTGATGTTCAAGTTCTCCATCTGGAGAAGTTACTTGTCGATGGCCTTCTCATACTTGATCTTTCCCATCTGTGCCAAAGCTTTCCGGTCCTCATTGATCGCTGAGAATCGTATGATAATCTTGTGCCGAAACTGTTTCCACATCAGCAATTCAGGACGAGCGGCATACCCTTAGAGCCCTTCCATGCTCTTCCTATACCAATTGCTGAAGGGTGTCACGTCAGCACCCTTTGTCCTTCCCAAGGCGCAGATAATCCTATCTTTATCCTCCATCCACAGCATGGGATTTCTGCTAAAGTAGTCCTGGCACGCGTGCAGCCAGGTCTTTATATCCTGATAGGACTTGGCTTCATATACAAATATGAGGGTCGGCGGGCTTCATCTGATGTAGTGCAGTTTGTCGGACCACCTCCTTAGCCAACTGCACCATCATCTGGTGTTCCTCCTCTTCATTAGGCGTCCGCCACCTTCCTAAGGGTGGTACCCTTGGCCGGCGGCTTGGTCCTTCTCCTCCGTTATCCAACCCGTCGTCCCCTGGGTCTGGGTCGCCCGCTCCTCTGGCCACATTGGAAGTTGCCATGCTTCTTTCTCGGCCACTCTGTATGGTCTCTGGCTGGGGGTCCCATTCCGTGGGTTGCTCTCCCTTTTCTTGTTGGGACGGCCCTGATCGTCCGCGCCCAGTTTCGCCATCATGGGTCGATCCCCCCGGATGCGAGCCTAACCCTGTCTCTACCACCCCCGTTATTTCCCTCATTGATTGGGCAACCATCTGGGTCATGTTCTGCTGCATGTCCCTGAGCCC
The DNA here is from genome assembly GCA_003182015.1 of Tuber magnatum. Classification (NCBI taxonomy): domain Eukaryota; kingdom Fungi; phylum Ascomycota; class Pezizomycetes; order Pezizales; family Tuberaceae; genus Tuber; species Tuber magnatum. The sequence goes on from PYWC01000007.1 coordinate 3,040,241, forward strand.
GGTTGTCACTTTTTTGTCGAGGGCCGGTAGTTGGGTCACAAACTGCAGCTTCCGGGTTCCTCGATGTCGTCGTTCCTCATCTAACCCCTTCGGGAGTCTATCCAGGCCTGTGTAGAGCTCTTGATCTCCACCTACCGATTCCTGGATGGTACGTCCCAGGTCCTGGTGCAGCTGTCCACTGACCGCTGCTTGCTGCTCCGATCGCTCATGCATGCGAGCGAGTGCGGCTTCAATCACTCCCTTAAATCTGGTAATCTTGGCCAATACCTCTCCCTCCTGTTTCCTGATCTTCTTTTGCCAGAGCGCCAGTTCCTCTCCTACCAACTTCTTCCCGTTCAGCAGTCGCTCTCTTACTTGAGCAAGACCCTCTGCCGTCTCTCTCCCCTCGTCAGATAGGGTCCTGTATGCGACCATCTGGTCATTCTGGGTTTGGGTGACGCTGCGGTCCAACTGTCCGATCAGTGTCCCAATGTATGCGGCGAAAGCACCCAAATCGGTAGTGCCCGAGGGGGTTGGGGTCCCAGAGCATGACCTTTGCCCACTTTGTCTTTTTGTAACGCTTTGAGTTGGGCCTCGGGGCACAGATGGGCCCGACAGGTTCCTTAGTATGGGTGTGGAACCTAGCCGTAGCGGTGGGATGTTATCTCTGGGAGGTGGTGGTCGGGGTGGATAGGGGCTATCCTGGCCCGGTCCCTATACGGAGATTAGCGGCTACTGTTTCTCACCACGCAGCATGTCAGTGTCGCTTGAATCTTCTGACCCTTCGTCGATCCTCAGTGGCAACATCTTCCTTCTTGTTTCTATGAGTGTGAGGTGTTTGAGGGCCCACTTGATCCCGTGATCAGTGAACCAGAAGGGAATGTTCTCATCTTCGAAGACTGCGCTTATGCTCAGATCAAACCCGATCTCATAGATGTGTGGGTTTCGTTGGAGGTAAAATTGAGACAGATAGTTCAGGGCTTTAGATAACCGGTCTTTCACACTCATTGAAAGAGTTGGTTTGTGAGCCTCAGTAGTATAGAAGATACCAATATAGTGTTAGGCTGTAGCCGACTCTAAGGACCAGCGAGTCTGGACTAAGGCCCGATACGTGATGAAGTGATTTCTAGGAAGGCTCACTTATAATGTTTGCAACGAAGGTAGGATTTGTATTGTAGAACTAATACATTGATAACATCTCTTGTCGGTCGCTGATGATCTATCAAGCGTGGGAGGCACCTCGATATTTATATTCCGCCTCTGGGTGTTCGGGGCCTATCTATTCCTCCCACTTTCCTCTGTGCGAACTTCGTAGACCCTGAAAACCTTTACCCTTCTTGACTCTGATTTCCTTGGATGGCCGGAAGGGTGTCCCACCCCTCTCCTCGCTACACTGGTCCTAATCATAGCTACTTGAACCCCTTCACCGTGACAAGTGGTTACTGGTCCTTCCTCTGCATACAGAGTAATCAGCTCTGGCAACAGACTTATCAATGCAGGTGGATTTCCCATCCGTCTGCATCAACCCGTAGGAAGCAGGCTCCTATCTTATCGCGCCAATGGCGGTTCAGACTCATTGCGCTCAGGGTTGATCTTTTCACGCGGTAGGCCCTCATCTGACTCTACCTTGACATGCTTTTGGGGTGTGGGTAAACAATCATCTCTTGGGCGTCATCCCCTCATCAGGACTTTCCTCCACATTCCTCCACCAATGGACTTGAAATTCGGTCTTACCGCCCTTATGGCAGCCGGGGACTCCTATCGGAGTAGCCGACCTGGCCCCAGTTGGCATCCATCTGCTGGCGCAGCTGAGGGATCTTTGCATGCGTTTATCTCCACAACCAAGCGACCGATTTAGTTCCTTCGACCTTGTCAGGATAGCTGAGAGTTCTCTCTTGAGGATTCAGTGAAAACCCCTCCGTCGGCGACCCTCAGTGGTGGCGTAAATGCGCGTTTTGTGCCAGCGTCGTATTGGTAGAAATCAACTCATTCTCCAAATACTCCAACGCACTCTGGGATCGAACACGTGACCTTTTGCCAATAATCACGTGACATGCCCATTATGCTGTGCCAGTTCATCTTATGTGTAATACACTATATGTTTCATTCCGTCCAACAGGCGTACATGGAGGTAATCATCTCCAGATGCAGTTGGCTGGGGAATTCCACCATCCACTGTTACTATCTTTACGGAGGAAGGCGTGAGATTTTAGAAGTTACCTGAATTCAGTGATATGTGGTTCGATGCTCCAGAATCACATAACCATTCCACTGAGACTTCCCCGCTTGTCGTACTACAAACAACTTCTTCCTCTACTGCTGGAGGTTCCCTGGCTTTTGCCATGAGAACCATGACTGTAGCCTTGGTGACTGCTGTGGTGTTCAGCTCATTGTCCAGTTTCTTCTTTTCGGCTTTTTCTCTTGAAAGACCTCGACATTTGTTGATATTGTGTGTATCCCTTTTCCCACCTCTTGCTGCATACCATGTACAATACACCTGTTTCTTGTTCTTGTAAGGAACCAACAGTACCTTTTCTTCTTCCTTTCCTTCTCCCTTTGCTGCTGCACTGCTTAAGAAGTAATCCCGAACATCCACGCCTCTGATTGTCTTTCTTGCTAACAAGACATCGCAGAGATGAGGGTGCAATTCGTAGATGGATAGCGTGAAGACGGTCCCTCTGACTTCTTCTGCCTGTGTCCATGCTTGCATCGCGGTTCGGATTTGGTTGGTTGTTTCACCATCAGTGGATGAACATCGTTGCGCAAGTCAGTTCCATGCAGTTTCAAACTTTGTAGCATGGTCGGAGATGGATTGAATGGTGACAAGTTTGATTTTCCAGATGGCTTCAAGTACCACCATGTTGGAAGCCAGAGTTTCTTTGTCAAATCGGTCTTTGAACCCTTGCCAGACATCTGCTGCTGAACTTTTGGCAGAGATGTTGGCATGGTAGTTCTCTTGTCCTTGTAGTTTTGGGTAGTCGGTTACAGATAGCTTGAGGACGTGTTCGGTATCGCTCAACATATTGCCTTTACCATGGTACAGATGCAATTACCGTCAGTTTCGATTGTCTATTTTGCGGAAGCGGTCGCTTTCTTTGTCAAGCAGGTATTTGAGGGAAGGATCAACAGTATATGCTCCCTTAGGAGTGCACTTATGGCCTTGCGCTATATGATGTTCAGGTTTGCTGAAGATCTCACAAACCCGGGCTCATACCCTGAGCACATTTGTATCTAAGACACTTCCACTTGTGATAGTAGAGTAGACCTGGTGAACAAGATATATCCTTAAGACTCATAGATTAATCCAAGCTTGTGTGCCTTACTAACCGAAAGGAAAAATACACCACTATTTATACTCTTCTATAGTTAAGCGAACACTGACTCATACCAAGGAAATCTATAGAACCTGCTAGAATCTTCTAGCATAACAATGGGTCATGGGACTGTGTCACATGACCAACACAGTCACACCACCGTACAGGAATAGTATACAGTAATTTTGAACACTAATGTAAAGGTTAGTGGCCTTTTTCCGACAAGTTATCTCCGAGTGTAGCTTTCCCTTTTGATGTAAAGCTAAGTGTCCTGGCATCTACAGCAAAAATGCTCCCCTTATCGGTGACAGGAAATATTGACTTTCCAGCCCCAGAGAGCCCTAGGGTTTTGGCTCCCGGGTCGTCACGAATGAAATCTTAACCCACCATACCCACCCCCTCAGAACTTGTTTTGGACAGGAGGTACTCGTATCCGGCAATAAGTATCTGAAAATACGGCTTGCATTACATAACCACTCTACCAGCAAAAAAAACGGTGTCTCATTTTCAGACACTGCATGCCGGATACGAATAGCATTACTCATCAGCTCGGATGCCGGACCATGGCAGTCGCATGAAAGCCCTCATTGAACTAAACCCCGTCTGATCTGCACTATTGCCCTTTCGTCTAGCCGCACACCAAGCCCCCAGAGGCTGGGGAAATACGGGGCTTCGCTCCATGCAGTTGATTGGAGTGATTTCTAAATCTTCCTTGCACCGCTTCCTACTGTGGCACACAACCACCAACAGATGGAGCTAGTATCTGTTTCCATATCTTGCGGGGTTTTGTGTTACTTGTGATGTCTTGCCATTCGGTATGACATCCCGGTAGTTATTCCCTACAGGTTGGCCGCCCCTAGCCTTAGTCCTTGATGAAAGGTACCCCAATTCTAACGAATTATCACGTATATACACTAGATCTAGCGCACACCCAGCACCCTCAACAGAACCCGAATACCAACCGACCGAGCCAGCCAACCCAAAAACCGGTACTGTAACGTGAGCGGGGGTATCTCAATCGCTAAGTTTGTCTCCAGTGGGAGAGCTGGCATTTCCACGTTCCAGCATCGTAGGACCCGCAGTTTACGACCGCAGGCGATCCCGAAAGCTCCCTCCATCCCAATCTTCTTTCCAACCCTCCCAGGTCTCCATCGGAAAATCTTGCATGCATAGAATATGGGCCTACCAGGGGTATCTGGTGAGTTACTGTTCCCTGCCGCTTGTATTTTATTATATTGACGTGGGCTAGGTGGGAGAGGAGAAGAAAAAAACCCTTACGGCCGGTATTGAAACCGCAGCTGTCGACAGTATGGAGATATGCTAGTAGTCCCAGAGGAAAAAAACCCTTACCGGTGGGTGGCAGAACCTTAAGATCCTGTCGCCAAGAGTGCAAAATCCCGCTGGCGCTGTGTCCGTCAACTACCGGTAGCTCAACTGCGTGGATCCTATCCACAATCTGCATCTGCATCTCGTGGGGGATATTGATTGTGCGTTATATATTAGAGGGATCCAGCAAATGTGATAATCCCTGCAGAAAATGCCGTAACCATAGCAACAGTGAGAAATGAGGAAAGGTGAAATACCAAGAAGAGGGGCAAGGCACTTTAGATAGGGATAGTAGGTATCCCTGACAGCTGGTTGTAGGTGACAGGGGGTTGAGGCAAATGCCAAGATGTAAATATTGGCCAAGAGGCCACTAGAACGAAGGGAGAAGGAGGAGACGAGGTTTGAATATCAAAATAGAGGGGTTGTATATACTTGTCCCAGGTAAGAGGTATTCAAAAATGCGAGTTGTTACTTTGTCTGTGCGCTCATACAGGCACGGACTTTCTGGCATATATTTTCGAACCCCTATTTTTCAAATACCTTTTTTTTTTAAAAAAAAAACCTTTTATTCAAACTACTGGGGATGTCTTGGCCTATATAAGCATAATTACCTTCTGGTAATCAGACAGCGCCCCAATTTTTCAAATACTTCTTGCCCGGAACAAGTAGATATATAGGGAGGTAATATCCTCAGTATAGCTAGAAAAGATTGTAGTACAACAACCCATGATAGCACAAAAAATAATAACTGTTTATACTGCTGTAACGACCCAGCATACGTGAGCTATGGCAGCCGGAACCTACACCCATACAAGTAGCCCGGAGGCGAACTGGTAGGAACCGGCAGGCAAGTGAGTACTTGACCTACGGAGACCCGATGGCCCGGGCTCCGAGATGAGCAGACTTAGTGGACAAGTATTTAGGTACATGGCTACGCCCAAGATTGGTGTCAGCGTACTTAGGGACCTATGAAGGGCCAATACACAGCTAGGCTGGGTAACTAGAGAAAGGCCGAGTGTGTCTATCCCCGGAAGTGGGATAGATAGGGTAACAGGAGAAAATCCACTTGTCCACCGGACAAGATTACCCTACCCTCAGAACAGGGTTACCCTGCCTTGAGGCTTGGATTACCCTGTTCAAGGGCCTGAGTTACCCTACCTGCCAATACGAAGTCCCTCGCGGAGTTTGGGAAAAATGACTGGAATGTTTGTCACACGAAACCATGCATAATACTGGAATCTGGGGTTCCGGGAGATGCTATTGGGCGAGCTACGCAGCTACGAAGAAGCTGTAAATTGAAGACATTATTCCTATCATGCCCCTCCGGCCCCGCCTTGAGGCCCGGACGTCATGGGCAAACGGTTGCGTAGTTGTGTGCAGTCTAGCAAAGGAGGATCTTTGCAGACCCGCTTGCAACACCGTATACGTTGCTGCCGTCCGGTCGACCGTAAGCTGTTCGCAGGATATATAAGGGGGCATAGGGTGGAAGGTGGAGTACCTCCTCCAAGTTGTTCGGAGTAAAACGGACCAAAACTGACGGAGTTAACGGGAGTTAACCGTGGGGGTCCCGAAGGTAGTCCCGGGTGGTGCCGGGACGACTGGGAACGTTTTGCACCTACCACGCCCAAGGATGTCCCCAACGCCATAGGCTCTGAGAGGGAAGTGCAGAGACACTAAAAGCATGATTCCTACCGCAGGTAAGGTGTATCCGAGGTAGTGGTCATGGGTAGCGCCCATTGGATCACTCCTGGACCACCGTACCCTGCGGAAGACACCGGAAGCCCGAGACTCGTAAATAGTAGATAGATAAACCGCTCACGGTAGCTTCCGGCGTCAAGAAGAAATCAACGCGCATGGGAAGGGTGTCATAGATAGTCTAGTTCAGCAAGGGGTCTTGACAGTTAGCCACTGGCAAGTCCCCGATGCGCAGAGGTTTTCACTCCGGCGGGCAGAATGGAAATGCGCCGCAGAAACGATATGCACATATGGTGAACGCCGACTAGAGCGGGTCGACACATACATGCCCGAAGGGGGTGTCAGGAGACGTGTCGGACCGCCCTTAGCGGAGAAGGGTGTGCTCGAATAGTTGGAGTAAACTGATGGGGGAGTTTCTGGCATAAGATAAAACTACCTGAAAGTCTATGCGAGAACTCTCCTACTCCAACAATCAATCCTCTCGAGACCTTAATTGAGTGAAGCGTCAGGCTTAACGATATTAAGTTTTACCGTCTACTTTACTCTTACATCTGTGTGAACTTTTGGCGATAAGTTTGAAGTTGTTTGGTGCGGTCGCAACCTTGGGATCCATCTTCCTAGGGGTGCCCCCGTTACAACTGCAGCTATTTCTTTATTTTCACAGGACCAATTTTTGCTTATAGAGCAGCAACTGCAGAAAAATTAAATTTTGAGCTGGTATATTTATTCAAATACACTCCATCACCCAATTCAGTATTAACAGTCATGTTTTTCATGTACCAATCATAGTCACCCTCTCTATGCCAGAGAGCAGGTTAATTTTTTCACAATAAGTGATAACTGGTGTCTTGAATTTCTTGAATTTATGAAAGCTCAAATCCCGGAGTTGGTGTGAGCATATTGGCGACCTGATTTATAGCATAGAAACTACTGTGAGGCAAGTCGGGAAGCATGCTTAGAGGTACTTCTATTGTTCTTGGTATTTCCTGCTTGTCATAGGAGTTGTGATAATGTAATATATTCAGAGGTGCTATAGGTCAGCACTTAGCTATAGGTCATATATTTTACTTATTGATTATGTATAAAAGAGTAAATAAAACAACAATCATTACTTCTATAATAGTTATCCTCTCTATAGAGCCATCTTGTATGACTGGTATGCACCAAATATAATGAAATTTACAATATATACATTTTTGACTTTGCTATTGAAACTATTGACTGTTATAGATAATACATATATTGTTAACAATAATGGCCCAAATACTACTTAATTTCTATTGCTGTTAATACAAGCACAATGGGTAAAATGTGCTCTATTCTTCCTCAAGCTATTGGCCAGATATCTCAACTATATAGGGCAAGCTATTACATTTACCAATACTACTCTCTTTACTCATATTTTACAAGTACTCAATTCTCCATATTTAATTATATCGCTACGACCAGATATCGAATTATCTTCCCAAATGTCTCCAAAGAAAGCATACCAGGAGTCACAAATAGCCACCACCCATGAGATGCTTCCATCAACCCCCGGACTTTCTATTCGCAAAGCAAGTCAACAATTCAGTATTTCAAACAGTACTCTAAATGAAGGATATATGGGATGAACAAGACCAGCAACTCAATCACATCTAACTCAACAACTCCTCAGCAATGAAGAGGAGGATATATTAGTCAAGTGGATTGAGAAATAGAATGCTTGTGGTCGTCCTGTGTACTGCCCTGAGGTTTCCCAAATGGTATGAGCTATTTTGAAAAGACCAAGGCAGAACGAATAAAGTAGAAGAGAACTGGTTGAAGAGATTCTTACTATGTTATTCAACAGTACAATTCCAGGTTGGAAAGGTGCCCAAAAAACAAAAAGCACTGGCTACAGATCTTCAATCATTTGCCTATATCCTCAGTAGGTTCTACAATACATGGTACAAGTTTCATATAAAGGAGGAGGGTATTGGGAATTTATATAACAATGGATTTGCTCTAGGACTGTCTGCTGGTGGCCAGGTGATCTGTCAGACATCAAGAATGAATCTAAGAATCATGCAAGATCGTGATCGCAGTTGGGGGACTAATATTGCAGCAATTGCAGAAGCCAGAGTTGCCTTACCACCACTTATTATCTTTCCTGCAAGGTTACATCTTATGGGATACTATAGTGATATTGAGTTTGAGGAAAAGCAAGATGCCTTCTTCTCTTATGCACCAACAGGATATACTCATTTCCAAATTACATATGAATGGTTGATTCAAATATTTGAGCCAAGAATAAGACTACAACAAGAAATACGCCAGATGAAATATTAGTTCTTAATAGTCACAATTCATGTTTGCGAGAACTGCTAGTTTATTGAATTTGCAATAAGCCAGAACATTTACCTCCTCTGCCTCCCTCCACACTTTACTCATATACTGCACTCCCTTGATGTTAGGTTCTTCGCTCTTAATACATATCACAAACAACAAGTAGACGAAAGGATATGAGCTACAAGACTATATTCAAAGCTACATAAATGGGACTTCTACTCTATACTGGACATGGCCAGACTTAAGGACTTCACCAAGAGGAATACACTCTTGGCATGGAGAGCAACTAGTCTCATGCCCTTCAATTGTCACTGGATCTTGAGAGATTCAAATCTCCAACCTAAGATCACAGTACCAACAGCTTTGAGAACTTGGGGACCAGGACTTAGAGCACTTTCTGGACAAACAAAGCACTCTGCTAATGTTGATCAGTTAGTTGAAAAGGTTCTGGATGTCCAGGAAACAGAATCTACGGTTTAAATAAAGCGATATTTTGCTGACCTTCTTTCACTCTATCAAAAGACTGAAGCAGAACTTAGTATCAACATGGAGCTACTGCACCAACAACCAGCTACAAGCACGAATGCCAAGTCAGATTGTGGACAGCTTAAAGGAGGCGGCATTCTAGGATCAAAGCAACTTGCCCATTTCTACTGCAATTGCAAAGCGCTTGATGCTAAAAAGGCAACTGGATCATAGAAGCGGCAAGCAGCCAAGCTTGTAAAGTTCAATAAGCAAAGACATAGAAAGTCAAATGCTAAAGCAGTAGCCATTGAGGACAGTGATAGTGATTCAGAAGAGTAGGAGGGCTCAGATGGTTGTAGTAGTATAAATAGTAATAATGAGGTTGGTTTACAAAGTATAAGTCATATTCCTGACCCTTAGATTTCGATAGCCTACCTTTTCAGCACCAAAATGTCAAAAGTAATATATAGCAGAGAATTATGAGATCCCACCATTGCTCTACAAGGCATGACATTAGTGGTGTTATTAATTCTGATCAAGATATTTAGATTTCAAACCCCTTGTATAGGATTATAAACTTTGTCTCTCCCTACTTGTCTCAAACTATTTTTGGCAATTAAAACTTCATGGATGTATTCAAAATTGTATCTTGAAGCTACAATTATAATTGTAGGGTAATTGGAGTAATTCTAATTATGTAGTTGCCCTTTTAATAACGGGGATAATCTAAGGGTATCTGACCTACAACTCAGTAATGACCTATAGTACTGTCATGATCTGGCTAGAGGAGTGCTAGCCAGGTGACGGCAGCAAGAAATGGGTTTCGTACAGGACGTCGTCTGGACGTCAGGGAGTTAAGTTATTCTTTCATGCACATGACGTTATCAGCAGGTCATGGGGCTCCTTTATGTTTAAATTGGTTTTATGCACATGACCTCGTTAGCAGGTCATGGGGCTTGTTGATTTTTGATTGCATTTTGCACAAGACATATGATTGATGTCATGGGGAGATTCTAGACTGGCTGGTAAGGCTTACCGGCAAGGCAGAATGTTGTACGTTTCGCACATGATATGCGGTTGCCATCATGGGGAGAGTCTAGGCTGGCCGGCAAGGCTTACCAGCAAGGTAGACTCTTTTAGGTTTCGTGCGTGACCTCATTAGTAGGTCATGTGGTTGGTTTGTGTGTTTTATTTATATTGCCTTTGATTTCTGTTTTCGCAGGTGACGTTATTTACAGGTCATGGGATGTTTTATGTTTGCGCACATGACTCCTTTGAGTCAGGTGATGGATTTCGCACCTGACCTCACTTGAGGATCAGGGCTGGGTTAGGGTTGTGGGAAGAGGCCTATATAAAGGCTGGGTTTTCACAGATGGGTTAGCTCTTCACGCAACCATCTACTATTATTTCCTGTTTACTACTTTACAATCTTCACAATACAAAAACCTTGCACTTCAAAACTTTCCGCTAGACGGATCCACTATAGAGTCAAGAACTTATCCGCTATGCTAGGTAGGCTAACATAAATAAGACCGATACTCACAGTGCTAGTGAGAAAGTGATTCTTACATGCGAATACTGAGATAGGACCTAGAGACGTGAGGAGCTCCAGGACACCGCAGAGCGCAGTTTGCAAGATAACGAAGGTCGTTACCAGTCACAGGTAACGTGAGTGGTGGGAAACCGTAACATTTGCTTGCATCTTGCGTGTCACCTGACGACAGCAAGACGGCAACTCCAAGAAATGCGGCGTTCCCGCGAGATAACGAAGGAGATATCGATTCCATGGACAAAACCCGCGACCTAGGACAAGTACGGAACACCTTGAGCGAAGCAGCGGGCCAACCCTCATGAGCAGCACGTCCAATTACACTAGAAAAGACCTCACCCCCAGGTACTTCCTCCGAAGGGACGCCACAACCACGAGGACTGTTGGCAGCAGCAACACCGGCACCCCTGACAGGGCCTGCAACGCACCCCCGATGATGGCGGAGGACAAAATGACGAGATTCCTGGGGGCATTTAATGTTCACGCGGAATCGAGGCCAAAAGCAAAGGCACCGGACCTCGACGAGGAAGATCGGGAGAAGTTAAGACAATTCCTAAGTCAGTTGGAACAGTACTAGAAGCTCGTGGAGTACACAGTCGGCAAAGAGACAATCAAGGTGGAATACGCAGAGTCCCTGTGGAGAGAAGCAACGGGGCAATGGATAATACCCTATGTGGAAGGAAAGTGAGACCAAGTATGGGCCTCATGGTAGTAGTTCAAGGAAACACTCCATACCCAGTTTGGAGACAGAAATGCCAAAGAGACGCCTAGGCTCAAACGGGAAAAAATGAGGCAATGAAAGGAGAACTTTTCCAACTACTGGCATAAGTTTTGCATGATATCGGTCCCGGCGAAATATGTCGACGACACGTAGTACTGCCACCTCTTGGGCAGCTCCAACAAAAGGCTGCAAGAAGCCTAGATAAGCTTGGACCAGACCAATCGAATGGCAGAAGGCTTCGTGATATGGGCTGTCGACAAAGAAGACAAGATCAACCTAGTAAGGCATTCCCAGAACAGGACAAAGGGACAGCCCGCATGGCTCCACCGCGCAACAACAACGGTACCTACTGACCAAGCAACACGCCACAGCTGGCACCGGCCAGGGACCCCATAGACATAGACACGGAAGGAAGGAAAAATTTGCGGTTTCAGAGACTGTCTGACCAGGAGTACCAGAAAAGAAGACAGGAGAATGCACACCTTCGGTGCAGACAAAAGGAGTACTTCATCAAGGATTGCCAACGCAAGGAAACTAGTCGCCAAGAAATGGAAGAAAGCAAGAGGGCGGAAGGGCAGGAGACTTTGAACGAGTAAACTCTCCAGCAAGGAGTACTCTGCCAGATAATGAACGAGGCAAGCCCGCTGGCATTCCACATATATCAACAATAAAAAACAAGGCACACGCGGCGACAAAAAATGGCAACAAGACAATAATCCACAGCACAAACGATTATGACAACGACAACCAACACCTTATGATTAAGATAAAACTATACATAACAAACAAGGACACGGAAATGAACACGATACAGCATTCAGGAGCAACTGACCATTTCATCGACAGAGATTTCCACAAAACCCCGGGCTTACCACTGAAGAAAATACAGAACCCAAGAGACATATCCGGAGTCAGTGGGGAAAAAAGCAAAGCAGGACCAATCACCAATAGGGTGCAAGCCGCAATGGATATCGGGTTACATCGTACAGCCATGACATTCTAAGTAGCGCACTTGCAGAAACACAGTGCCATACCAGGGACGCCCTGGCTAAATCGACACAATCCAAACATCCACTGGGAAAAAGGCCAGATCAACCTCAGCAGTGAACTATGCACACAGTTGGGCCTGGAAACTTCCCTAATGTTTGAAGTAATCCCTGAAGAACCAGCAATAAGAGAAAACCCGCGGTCACAAATCCTGCAGAGGGACACCAAGCACGAAGAAACCATCCCCGACGACGAAGGCATACGGGTACAAGTGTTACACCTAAATGCCGGAAAGCCAAGATGACGATCCAAGAAAGCAACAGGTCACGACCTGTACAGCACGGAAGACACGATGGTCCCTGCAAGAGGACGAAAGATGATACCAACAGGAATTGCAGTTGGACTACCTGACGGCACCTATGCAAGAATCGCTCCATATAGTGGTATAGCTGCCCAACATGGGATTACCACAGACACTGGAGTGATCGATACAAACTATAGGGGCAAGGTGCACGTTCTACTAATAAACCTGAAGGGTACGGACTATACAATCCAAAAAGGAGATTGCATAGCCCTGACGATTACCAGGAATATCGATACCAAGGAGCTCCACGAAGTCTGAGACCTGGTCAAGACCAAAAGATGTGAGGAAGGATTCGGCCGCACTAGACGAGGAACCCTCAAGGACAACACCCCAACCAAAACAGCAGAGGAGAAACTCTGAAGCATATCTTTCATATCAGCAAAGGGCTTCAGTCAACTCTACCAGAGAGGGGAATGGACAGGGATCCTCAAATGGGATGAAGAAGGAGTTGGACAAATGATCGCAGAAGCGTCAATGATCAGTACATGACTAGCGGTAAAGAAAGAAGCCAAGAAGAAGAAAAGAACTCCGAGGCAACTGGTCGTAAAAGAATACCACGTTTATCTCAACATATTCACAGAAAGTGAAAGAACATGTAACCAGTACGGGTTACTAGGATTTTATGTTTGGTTTCACAGTATCGTTTGATACTTGTAGTGTTTCGTGTGCTATCGGTTGATACACGCATTGTTTTATGTTTGGTTTCACAGTATCGATTGATACTTGTAGTGTTTCGTGTGCTATCAGTTGATACAAACATTGTTTTATGTTTGGTTTCACAGTATTGATTGATACTTGTAGAGTTTCGTGTGCTATCAGTTGATACACACCTTGTTTTATGTTTGGTTTTACAGTATCATTTGATACTTGTATTATTTCGTGTGCTATCGGTTGATACACACGATGTTTTGCAATATCGCTCATACTGGAGATAAGCGATATGCTGTATTTAAAGACAGCTGATTCCTGCGATGGAAACAGCAGACTTCGACTGACAGTATTCTTTAATATACTTGGTTGAATGGTTACTTCTTTGATCTCCTATTACACCCCGTTCGAAGCCTCCTTTAGCTAGCAGCGCTCGCTTCATGTTGATCAAGAAGCCATCTGCTCCTATCGTACCGCTACGTCACTAGGGCCTGGCCCGAACACGATACATTTTTTTAACCTCCGCAAGTGGTTAAGGAACCTGCAGGGACCTGGTCTGATCAACCTACGAAAGTCCAATGAACAAAGCTAGCAATGGGGAGTGGCAGAACCAAGAGAAGTTCGGCTCCGCCAAACGACACGATTGAGTCATTAGAGACTCGAGGTGAGAAGCAGGTCCCACAAGAAGGCCTTACCAAGAAAAGGCGACCGAAGAAACGGATAGGGCCAACGAGCGAATTTGTGATCGACGAAGTAGGACGACAGCTAGCGCGAGGCTTGGCCAAGCAGACCTTTAGTGAGTCGACTGACGAACTAGTAAAGGCAGCAACCACCCTTCCTGGGCAGTTTCCCACCAGCCCTAGTAAGGGAAAGGGACCGGCACAACCACCAAAGAAAGACCACATACCTATCGGGACACCTAAGAAGAAAGAAAGCAAAGAAGAAGGATCAGATCACTCGGTAGCGGAGCAGCCACCAGACAATAATTCTAGCAAAGATCCAGACAGCTCCTCAGACGACGACTCGAGTAACGAGGATTCTGAACGCGATATGTCTGAAGGAGAATCCGCCGGGCCGGGCAAGCAGAACGTAAAATCAAATTCCCACTGCGACCGTCGTTCTCGGATGAAAAGGACGACCCAAAACCTGTAGTATTTGACTGGTGGGTCATAACAACTTCGCAATACCTTACCCTACATGGAGTGGACAAAACCAAGGAAGGAAGCGGAGCATACTTCGGAAGCTTCTGTAGCGGGAAGGCAGAGGAAGCATACTACCAAGCGATGAACCACTATGAGAGTGGGGAAGAAATCCGAGGAACAACCTTGATAAAATAGTTAAGAGACAGATTCCAATCCTCCCGAAACACGGAAGAACTATACAAAAGGTTCAAGGAAATCCACCAGGTAAGAAATGGCAAAACAGAAAGAATAACCCTGGTCGCGACGGATCTCTTAATGTACCATGGGCGATTGCCTATTGGAACAGTGTCTCAGTATACGCGGAAACAAAGATTGTATGAAGCAAGGCATCCCAGACTATGCCTGGAGGTAGAACCCATGGAGGAGGATGGTGATTCCTTTGACAAGATAGTCAAGCAGGCCGAACGGAAGGATGCTATCCTGTATGAAACAGGAGTTTACCGAACCCAGGTGCCACAGCGAAGGTATAACAAAGGATCATCATCACGGGAAGCATCATCGCGAGACAATACGAAGAAGGATAAATCACACCGCAAGGACCAGAAGGACAAGAAACAGAAACGACGCGAGGAAGGCACGTGTTTCGAATGCGGGAAAAAGGGGCACTACGCAAAGGATTGGTATTCGAAAAAAGGAAAAGGAAAGGCCGCTAAGCGAGAGACAAGGACGAATCACATGGAAGCAACTGAATACGACGAAGTGGAAATTAACTCAGTGGAAAGGGAACGCCTGGGAACACAACCGACGCTGGCAATTAAACCCCGTGACGCTCTTGGAGGAACAATTTACATAGAAGGCCACCCAGCAAAGGTACCGTTTGACACGGGAACAATTGGTTGCGACATAATTAGCGCCACCTTCATCTCCAGCCATGGAATCCCAACAGAGCCTCTACCCCAACCAACAACAGTCAACCTGGCTATGAAAGGATCCCGCTCCTCAAGCCACAAGAAATGTGGACTGACCGTAGGAATCGGGAAAAAGAAATGGACAAATCAGCCAATGTTGGTGGGGAACTTGGCGAAATACGATGCCCTGATTGGAATGCCCTTCCTAAAAAGACATAATGCTCTTATCAGGTGTGGGGACACAGTAGTGGAATTCCCAGATGACAGGTTACTGGTGCTATGCAGACCAACAAGCGGGGAAATCCGAGCCGCTGTGTCAGACGCCACCTCAAAGACATTGTTGGAAGAATACAGAGATGTTTTCCCAGACAAGGTCCCGGAAACGCTACCCCCAGTGCGTAGAATTAACCACCACATTCGGCTAACGGATCCAACTGACCTATGAAACCAACCAATATACTCAATCCCAGAGGCCTACAAAGAAAAACTCATGAACTGGATAAACGAGAAATTACGAAGTGGAGTAATTGTATGACAGGAAGTTCCCGGAGCGGCACCTATGTTTGTACAACCCAAATCGGATGGAAGGATCCGCCCCCTGGTGGATCTGAAAGTGAGAAACGATAACACGGTCATGGATAGCCCTTCAATTCCAAATCAACAGCAGATCCGCAACGGAATAGGCCAAGCAAAATTCAGCAGTAAAATCGACCTAAGCGATGCATACCTCCAAACACCCGCGGAGAAGGACAGTGTTAAGTTCAACTCATTCAAAACCCCATTCGGAGGCTTTGTGAGCAAGG
>PYWC01000007.1:3061559-3079614 GCA_003182015.1 Tuber magnatum
TTGATACTTGTAGTGTTTCGTGTGCTATCGGTTGATACACACTTTGTTTTATGTTTGGTTTTACAGTATCATTTGATACTTATATTGTGTCCTGTGCTATCGGTTGATATACACAATGTTTTGCAACATCGCTCATACTGGAGATAAGCAATATGCTGTATTTAAAGACAGCTGATTCCCGCCATGGAAACAGCAGACTTCGACTGACAGTATTCTTTAGTATACTTCGCTGAACGGTTACTTCTTTGATCTCCTATTACACCCCGTTCGAAGCCTCCTTTAGCTAGCAGCGCTCGCTTCGTGTTGATCACGAAGCCATCTGCTCCTATCGTACCACTACGTGACTAGGGCCTGGCCCGAACACGTTACAGAACAGACGTTTCCACGCACAAGAGCAAAGATCACCATATCAAGCTAGAGGAAGGAAAGGCAGCCCCCGTCATGAAAATCTACCCATTAAGGGAAGAGGAATTGAAAGCACTGCGAGAACACCTACAATAGGACCTGGCCGGGCAATCGATCAGACCATCCTCCTCTTCGCCAGCTGCACCCATCTTATTTATCAAGAAGAAAGACAGGAAACTGAGACTCTTCGTGGACATCTCGGGACTGAATGAGCTATCACAAAAAGATAGATACCCTGTACCATTGATCGACGAAGCATTGGACTGACTAGGACGGGCCAAACACTATACGAAGTTGGATATCAAGTAGGCATGTCACAACACAAGAATAGCCAAAGGGGATGAGTGGCAGACAGCTTTCAGGATGAGATACGGACTATTCGAATATTTCGTCATGCGCTTCGGATTATCCAATGCACCAGCCACATAGCAATGGCGGATCAACTCCAAGTGGAGCAGATACTAAGACATACATTGTATCATCTACCCCGACGATACCCTGACCTAGTCAGACAACATAGAACTATACCACCGAGACATATGGAATGTCCTGCAGGCATTGAGAGAAGCAAAGGTCAAATCAAAAGCTGCGCAATGCGACTTCCATATGAATGAAGTCGAATACCTAGGATTTAAGTCAAACCTGCAGGAGTACGAGCCCATCCAATCACAACAGTGGCTATCGACGACTGGAAAGCACCCACGAGTGTGAAAGCAGTGCAAAGCTTTGTAGACTTTTGCAACTTTTACTGAAGGTTCATCGAAGGGTTTAGCAGGGTAGCTAAACCCCAAAACGATACAACCAGGAAAGGGATCAAATGGGGGTGGGGCGAGAAAGAACCTAGAGTATGCGATGATAAGAGAAAGCAACTTACTACGACAGAGATATTACGACAGTTCGACTACACGTTACCCATCATGATCAAGACGGATGCATCCAACTACATAGGCTCCGGTATCCTGTCCAAGCAGGGAGAGGACAGATTATGGGGACCTGTCGCATTGCGATCAAAAACAATGTCAAAGGCAGAGCAAAACCATGACACTTACGACAAGGAGCTGTTAGCCATTGTTCAAGCAGTCAAGGACAGGAGGAAGTACATGCTAGGAAGTCAATACGTTATCTGAATCATCAGGCATCACAAGAACCTACTAGCGTTCACTACCACCCAGGAACTCAATGGATGACAGATCAGATGGAGCGAGACATTAAGCCAATATTATCTCCAAACTAAATACCAACGAGGAAAGGAAGAAGGAAAGCTGGATGCATTGACTCGCGGGACCAAGGATTCCCTAGACCAGGAAGAAACACGGTCGCAATGACAGTGAATACTTCTCTCAAGGGAGCAGTATTTCGCACCAGAAGAAGACCAAGACAGCGGATACGGATCGCGGAATGAAACAACCGCGGCCACCAGCAACGACCCGGAATACAAGACATGGGTAGGAAGAAGTATGGTAGGTGACGGAGAAATCAATGAGGTAAGGAAGGCCCGGAATAAAGACCTGAAAGAAATAAAAGGTGTAGGCCTCAGGCTATACCAGGGAGAAAATGGATACCTATAGTATGACGACAAGACAAGGCTCAGGGACGAAGAAGCCTTACGAATGGAAACGATAAGAAGAAATCACAACATCCCACCCCTGGGACAGGGCGGAACGGCAAAAACAACAGCATTGATTCAATGATCCTACTACTGGCCGTCGATGCGCAACGATATTGAAAGGTATGTGAAGAACTGCGCCACATGTTAGCGAACGAAAATAGTCAAACATGCACCCTGTAGGTTACTCAAACCACTCAAAACTCCTGGAAGGCAATGACAATCTGTTGCTATGGACTTTACCAGTAGACTGTCCGAATCGAATGGTTATGATACCATATGGGTCGTTATCGACAAACTTATGAAAATGGCGCACTTTATACCATGCAGAATGGATAGGACAACACCACAGTTCTTCAATCTCTTTAAAGACCAAGTCTTTAGACTCCATGGCCTACCGAAGGATATTACGTCCGACAGAGGATCCCTCTTCATGTCGGACACTTGGAAAGAGATCACAGGACAATTGAAGGGCAGCCGACACTGAAGCACGGTCTTCTATCCACAAACACAGTGTCAGACTAAATGAACGAACCAGATATTGGAACAATATCTGCAAGCCTACATCAACTACGAACAGAACGATTTGACGGAGTTCCTATCCACGCCAGAGTTCATATATAACAACCGGCCACAAGCCACGATAAAGACCACAACATTCTTTGCGAACTATGGATACGACCTATCATTCCATCCGGCACAATGCCAAGTGCCGTGAAAGATAACACAATCTGAAGATATAATAAGTATACAGAATATATTATGAGACGAAAGGACCCTGGCAAAAATGAGTCCAAAAGAAAACAGTGGTAAACACTGGAAACCGGACCCGAACCTTATGGTTGGCGATAAGGTGTAGTTAATACGACACAATATCCAGACCACGAGACCATCGAAGAAGCTGGACTATAAGAAACTTGGACCATTCATCACAATTGAGTGGGTAGGGTTGCAAGCATATAAACTCGCTCTCCCCACCGCGCTGAAACAAACCCATCCAACATTCCACACCAGCCTCCTCAAACCCTACCAAGAAAACTGCTTTCCCTCACAGAAGAAACTTCCCCCTCTGCCTCTTCACATAGATGGAGAAGACAAATACGAACCCGCAGAAACAGGTGATTCTCGCTTGCACTATGGCAAACTTGAGGACTGTACTAAATTGACCAGTTATTCCCCTGAACACGATCAAGAGTGGTATCTAGACACAAACCTTACCAATGCTAGAATGCCGTCCTCCTCTTCCACCAGCCCTACCCGTGTAGACGAGCAACCGACCGTCCACACCAAGGCGGTGGAAAAGAGTGGGGTGACGGTTGAGGAATGCGAAGAATTTGAACAAAATGTGCTGCAAGCGCAAAAAGAGTTGGCGGAAGGGGAAAAGGAGAGAGAAGAGTACACAAAGAAGACATGGACGGCATGCATCAGCGACAAGTGCCGGGTGCGCCGCAACACGAAAGAAAGGTATTGGTGGTGGCCAGCAGAGGCCACCAAAACAAGAGGCTCGGATGGAGACCAGGAGTGGGCAAACTCCTGGCAACAACAAACCTGGGAAGGGGAAGCTCTATCAACACCGGCGGGGCTGAGACACCACAAAAGCGATTGCCAGAACTGCATGCACAGGTTCTGCCCCTACCACAGACGGAAATAAGCAGAGACACAGGAACAGGCTCCGAGGATGCACCCAGCAAAGAGAGGGTGGCACAAAGTTTGTTTTACCTCAAGGACTGCTTAAGTGACACCATCCGCACCCGGGATGAAACAATAACGTAGCAAAAAGACATGATCAAGGGGCTGCAAGAGAATATCGAACAGCTCCAATGGACGGTCTATGGACTGCATGAGGTGAAAGGGATGGTACGAGAATAAGGAGAGAGACAGGATCACGGGAGGTGGATCCGTGGGGAGGTGGAAGACAGCCTCCGCGAGGAGTACAACCTGGAAAAGTACCATGAGCTGTGAACCCGCAAGTATGCAGCATCAACTGAGGAGAGAAGAAAGAGGAGGAGGAGGATATATCCTCAGGGACTGAGGATAAGGGAGAGGTGAGCTAATATCACGATTGGGCTAGGGGAGCATTGGCCAAGTCACCGCAGCAAGGAACAGGTTTCGCAGATGACGTCGTTTAGACGTCATGCAGTTAAGTTCTTCTTTCATGCACATGACGTCGTCAGCAGGTCATAGGGCTCGCTTATGTTTAAATTGGTTTTACGTACAAGACCTCATTAGCAGATCATGGGGCTCATTCGTGTTTGCTTGCATTTCTCACATGACGTACGATTGACGTCATGGGGAGAGTCTAGGCAGGCCAGAAAGGCTTACCAGCAAGGCGGACCCACTTCTGTTTGGCACGTAGCGTACGATTGACGTCAGGGGGAGAGTCTAGGCTGCTTGGTAAGGCTTACCGGCCAGGCAGACTTGTTTTTGTTTCATGCATGACCTCGTTAGTACGTCATGTGGTTGGTTTATGTGTTTGATTTATATTGCGTTTGATTTCTGTTTTTGCACATGACGTCATTTAGAGGTCATAGGATGTTGTATATTTTGCGCACACGACTTATTTGTGTCCTGTGATGTTATAAAAGGTTTCGCACCTGATCTCGCTTGAGGATAAGGGCTGGGTTAGGGTTGCTGGAAGAGGCCTATATAAAGACCGGGTTTTCACAGACGGGTTAGCTCTTCAGGCAATCATCTACTATTATTTCCTATCTACTACTTTACGATCTTTACAATACAAAAACGTTACACTCCAAAACTATCTGCTAGACAGATCCGCCATAGAGTCAAGAACTTATCCACTATGTGGATCAGGCTAACAGGAATAAGACCGATAGTCTCGCTGCTGGTGAGAAACCAATCCTTACGTGAGAATACTAAGATAGGGCCTTGAGACCCGAGAAGCTCTAGAACACAGCACAGCGCAGTTCGCAAGACAATGAAGTTCGTTACCTGTCACGAGTAACACGAGTAGTGGGAAACCCTAACAGCAAGCCACGAAGTTCTGTTGAGCCAACAAGTTGTATTGCGCCACAAAGTCGTGTTGAGCTATCAGGCACTCTGGACGAGTGCCCACAGTTACGAGCCTGCGACCACCGGGGATGGCGGCTGCATGCCGCAACCTTGGCACAGTTAACTTGTAAGGATGGTAGAAGGCGTGGAATAAAAGACCTCATTCTGACCTAGGTATGGAGTTTATCAATATAGTACCCTGCCATTCAGGCTATGTAATGCCCTGACAACCTTCCTGAGCATGCCCAACATGGTATTTCTTTTTTTAATTTTTTTTTAACTCATTTCGTTTGTTTATCAAGTGGGTAGAAAGTACGTATAAACTGTTAACGGTATAGCCATATAGACCTCCAACTACAGTCCAACCACCCGCAAGAAGCCCTGGAAAACCCTCTGTGGTATAAAAACCTGGACCTCCAGCGATGGCACTAAATACAGCGAACCCAACACCTCCACAGACATGCAGCAAAAAAGGAAAACTCCACCCGACAGTGAGACAACTATTAGATCCCCACAAATTAAAAACCCTAGGACCTGGAAAGGAGCAGTATAGCCCCACACTCCCCGACCCCTAAAGCAAATCACCTTGTAGACCTAGGCCCTTAGTCCGCGTGTAACGGGGGCACCCGTAGGAAGCTGGATCCCAAGGTTGCGACCGCACCAAACAACTTCAAACTTATCGCCAAAAGTTCACACAATTGTAAGAGTAAAGAAGAAGGTAAAACTTAATATCGTTAAGCCTGACGCTTCACTCAATTAAGTTCTCGAGAGGATTGATTGTTGGAGTAGGAGAGTTCTCGCATAGACTTTCAGGTAGTTTTATCTTATGCCAGAAACTCCCCCATCAGTTTACTCCAACTATTCGAGCACACCCTTCTCCGCTAAGGGCGGTCCGACACGTCTCCTGACACCCCCTTCGGGCATGTATGTGTCGACCCGCTCTAGTCGGCGTTCACCATATGTGCATATCGTTTCTGCGGCGCATTTCCATTCTGCCCGCCGGAGTGAAAACCTCTGCGCATCGGGGACTTGCCAGTGGCTAACTGTCAAGACCCCTTGCTGAACTAGACTATCTATGACACCCTTCCCATGCGCGTTGATTTCTTCTTGACGCCGGAAGCTACCGTGAGCGGTTTATCTATCTACTATTTACGAGTCTCGGGCTTCCGGTGTCTTCCGCAGGGTACGGTGGTCCAGGAGTGATCCAATGGGCGCTACCCACGACCACTACCTCGGATACACCTTACCTGCGGTAGGAATCATGCTTTTAGTGTCTCTGCACTTCCCTCTCAGAGCCTATGGCGTTGGGGACATCCTTGGGCGTGGTAGGTGCAAAACGTTCCCAGTCGTCCCGGCACCACCCGGGACTACCTTCGGGACCCCCACGGTTAACTCCCGTTAACTCCGTCAGTTTTGGTCCGTTTTACTCCGAACAACTTGGAGGAGGTACTCCACCTTCCACCCTATGCCCCCTTATATATCCTGCGAACAGCTTACGGTCGACCGGACGGCAGCAACGTATACGGTGTTGCAAGCGGGTCTCCAAAGATCCTCCTTTGCTAGACTGCACACAACTACGCAACCGTTTGCCCATGACGTCCGGGCCTCAAGGCGGGGCCGGAGGGGCATGATAGGAATAATGTCTTCAATTTACAGCTTCTTCGTAGCTGCGTAGCTCGCCCAATAGCATCTCCCGGAACCCCAGATTCCAGTATTATGCATGGCTTCGTGTGACAAACATTCCAGTCATTTTTCCCAAACTCCCCGAGGGACTTCGTATTGGCAGGTAGGGTAACTCAGGTCCTTGAACAGGGTAATCCAAGCCTCAAGGCAGGGTAACCCTGTTCTGTGGGTAGGGTAATCTTGTCCGGTGGACAAGTGGATTTTCTCCTGTTACCCTATCTATCCCTCTTCCGGGGATAGACACACTCGGCCTTTCTCTAGTTACCCAGCCTAGCTGTGTATTGGCCCTTCATAGGTCCCTAAGTACGCTGACACCAACCTTGGGCGTAGCCATGTACCTAAATACTTGTGTCCACTAAGTCTGCTCATCTCGGAGCCCGGGCCATCGGGTCTCCGTAGGTCAAGTACTCACTTGCCTGCCGGTTCCTACCAGTTCGCCTCCGAGCTACCTGTATGGGTGTAGGTTCCGGCTGCCATAGCTCACGTATGCTGGGTCGTTACATCACTCCCCTCTTCTCTACGGTCCGTCCCGGACCGTTTAGCGTCGTCTTTTGTTTCCACGACTCGATTCCCCCAAGACCCTATGGTCCCTGGGCTTGGACGGATATCTTTGGTGGAAATCTAGCATGGCCTGTAAGCCTGTCCCTTCTAGCATCTCATAGGGCTCCCACGAGTTCTCCTCAGCTCCATAGCCTTCCCATGAAACCAGGTACTGGACAAAGCGCGACGGAAACTTCGCCTTTGTTCCACCATACCAGCGACTGTCCACAACAGCTTCGATGACGTAACTGGGCTCATTGTCCACGAGCTCGGGGGTAGGGATCTCCTTGATCCTACCCGATTCCGGATCCTCGCGATAGGGTTCCAGCAGCGTGACATTGAAAACCGGGTGGATGCTCCATCGGGTGGGCAATTGGAGTTCGTATGCTCGGGTACCCACCCGACGTTTGACCACGAAAGGGCCAAACATCCGGTGGTCCAGCTTCTCCATGGGACGCTTGGTGCGGATGTTCTTCCGGTTCAACATCACGCGGTCCGCTTTCTTAGCCCGCCCAGCAGCCACATCTTCCAAGGTAACATAGTCCGGGGATGGCAGCCGTTTCTGGTCATGCCATTTCCGCTGCCTTTCCTGTGCCCGTTTAATCGTTTCTCGAATCTGTTGCCAGGTTCCTTCCCATTCCTTAACCAAGAGTTCACTACTTGGGTGTATCCCTTGGTTGTCAGACACAACACCCGACCAGTTTGTTCGTGGGTTGAACCCATAGTTGATCTCAAATGGTGACAACCTGGTGGATTCTGATGTTGAGGTGTTATACGCATACTCCGCAAGGGGTAGCAGCGAGACCCAGTCATCCTGTTGATAGGAGCAGTAACTACGCAGGTACTGCTCCAGTGTCTGATTAACCCTCTCGGTTTGCCCATCAGTCTCTGGGTGGAATGCAGTCGAAACGTTTAGTTTCACTTGCAGCAAGTGCATCAGACTCATCCAGAACTTGGATGTGAATCGGCTATCTCGGTCGGAGATGATTGACTCTGGCAGTCCATGAAGGCGCCAAACCTCCTTCAGGAATATCAAGGCAAGCTCCTTGATAGGTACCTCAGTGGTCAGGGGTATGAAATGGGCCATTTTCGAAAACCTGTCTACTATGACCCAGATCTTGGTATACCCTTCGGACTCTGGCAGCGCGACAATGAAATCCATTGAAATTGCTGTCCAAGGCCGCATAGGAACATCGATAGGTTCCAGCAGCCCGAACTTCTTGTGCCTGATGGATTTATTTCTTTGGCATGCATCACATGTCCGCACATAGTCAGTGATATGCTCATCCATCTTAGGCCAGTAGAAGTTAGCCCTCACCCTGCCAATGGTTTTGTAAGTCCCGAAGTGTCCCGCGATTCGGGAGTCATGTTCTGCCTTCATGATTGTCTGCTTCAGATTCTGACCCTTGGGAACATACCACCTGTTCTTGTACAGGAGTAAGCCCTTTTCCGTCGTGAAATGTCGGTCGACCTCTTTGTCACCTGCAGCTGTTGCCTTCAGGATCCTTAAGTACTCCTGGTCTTCGGTTATCGCTACCCGCAACTGATCCAAAAAGGAAGACTTGAGCCGAAATCCCTGGCACACTTGCAACACCTGTGGTCGCAAGATGTCCCGTTCCTGGCTCCCAACCCACTGTCCGGGGCGAAAAAACGACTGTGGCGGAAAATCACTCCCCCCTGCAGGGCGGTAGTCCCTACGCCGCGACAAAGCATCCGCCTTCTCATTCAACCGTCCTTCTCGGTAAACCACCTTGAAGTTAAATGGTTGCAGGAATTCAGCCCAGCGGTGCTGCCTTCGGTTAAGGACCTTGGTACTATTGAAGTACTCCAAGTTCTTATGATCCGTATAGATCACCAACTGGTCCGTTACCGAGCGTAGCAAATGATCCCATTCCTTGAACGCCGCCACGATGGCTGTCATTTCCTTGTCATGGACATCATAATTAATCTCCGCTGGGTGGAACTTCCTACTATGGTAGGCCACCGGATGCCATCTCTCATCCTCACATAACTGGGAGAGAACGGCTCCTAATGCAAAGTCACTAGCGTCGGTTTCTAGCCGTGTTGGCCGTTCAGGGTCAAAATGTGCTAGGATAGGTTTGGACGTGAACGCTTCCTTTAAATGATTGAAGGCCTGCTCACATGCAGGTGTCCATTCCCATCGGACATCCTTCTTTGTCAAGTCCGTGAGGGGTTTCGCTATCTTGCTGAACCCTTCTATGAACCGACGATAGAAGTTGGCAAAGCCCATAAAGCTTTGAACGTCGACGACGCATGTCGGAGGTGCCCAGTCTTTGATTGTCTGCACCTTTTCCGACAACATAGAGATCCCCATATCGGAGATCCTATATCCGAGGAATTCAACCTCCCGTTGGTGGAAACTGGACTTCTTCATACTTACACATAGTCTAGCTTTCCGCAATTTCTCCATTACACGCCTTACCATCGCGACGTGCTCTTCCATAGTTTCGGAGTAGATCAGGATGTCATCCATATACGCGATGACTCCTTCATCCATGAGATCTCGAAAGACCTCATTTATCATGCTCTGGAAAGTTGCCGGGGCATTACATAACCCAAACGGCATGACCGTGTATTCATACAGTCCATATCTGCACCGGAAGGCCGTCTTCCATTCCTCACCTTCTGCCATCCTCAGAAGATAGTAGCCGTTTTTCAAGTCCAACTTAGTGAACACAACGGCTTTTCCTAACCTATCTCGCAGTTCATTCATCAGCGGTAGAGGGTACTTGCTCTTCACCGTGATTTTGTTCAGCCCTCGGTAATCTATTACCAGTCTTAATGTACCATCTGGTTTTGGCACAAAGAGGATAGGGGCTGCTGCTGAGGAACTGGATCGCCGTAGCTTCCCCGTTCGCAGCATGTCATTGAGATATTCCCGGAGTGCCTTAAGCTCCTTTTCCGATAACGGATAGATAGGCCCAAACGGAGGTTGAGTCCCGGGTAGCAACTCGATCGTGTGGTCATACTTTGAGTGCTCCGGCAAGGCCTCAATCCGTTCTTGACTGAAGATGTCCCCGTAGTCCTTATACTCAGGGAGTAGCTTGACAGTAATGTCAGCACCTTCCTCATCGGAGAATTGTACAATTCCCAACAGGTACACATTACTAGGGTCTTCAGCTAGCAACTCTTCATCGGTCATGAACACTAACCGCCCCTGCTCTGCCAGGCAATTAGCCTTGCAGAAATCTGAGCGCCAGGTTAGTGATCCTGTTTTCCAATCTATGTCGGGATTATGGTCCTTCAACCAAGACATAGGTAGGTACCCGTCCACCTTGGTGTCGGGCATGTCCGCGACTTCAAACCGCATTTCGTTATGGTGGTCGCCTATTCTCATGTCCAATGATTTGGTATAGTGCAGACCTGACCCCGGAATGTGATTACCGCTTGCGTCGCTTATCGGCACATGTACCTTTCGTCGGACACATGGTGCCTGCGTTTGTTTAACCCATCGGCTACTAAGCACTGGCCCAGTAGCTCCACTGTCGAGTAGCAGGAGCGCCTCAGCGCTTACCTGTCTAGCTCCAATCTTCCAGTCTAGCCTTACCCTCAGGTGGATAGACTTGGTATGGCGAGGCAAGTTATCACGCTTCTGCCTCTTCACTTGTCTTAGGGACTTAGTCATCTTGGCTTACTAATTCTGATCTCTTGCCTTTCGACACAAGAGCGGCCACAACGGGTCGGTAAACGTTAAGGGATTGGGAATCGTTTTATCAATAGCTAGGGTGTTTACTATCACGCCAGCATGATTTCGGGTACTAAACCCTCCTCAGGTAAACTTGATCATAGTATCATTTATTCAATCAAGTCCAGCCTGAACTAATCCCGCTTGTACTTAACATAACAAATTTTCCCGAGGTGGGTAGAAGTCCGCTGTTGGACCGGTTCCAAGTGAAGCAACCTTGCTTCCCCAATGTCGAGCGTCTCCGCGAGCGAGATCTCTCCCAGCCTCAACCGAAAATAATGTCCTATGACTTGTCCGTCCCACTAAAGAAATCCTGAAAGAAATACAAATAACTAGAACAAAGGAAATAACCTGAAAACCCACAAAGGAGAGATCACCCTGTCCACCGCACACGGCCCTCAACATCTATCTGCCCACACCACCTGGGTGTAGTCAGCATCAGGGTCGTTCATGCAGTAGAGGGGTACTTACCCATCCCAGAAGCCACTTCCGGGGCTCCTTTTCATCCATCCCGCAGGGGTCTATGGATACAGGTTATTAAGGTTATACCTTTCACAGAATGGGGTCTTACCTATTCTGAGCCGTCAGTATCAACCTCCATAATCTGAGGTGATGCCTGTCGGACTTCAAGTATCTTTGACGAGGTAGCCGGAGGTGGCGCTTCGATGCGCTTTAGTCGCTTGTCCGTACCTGAGGGCTCGCTTACCGGGGCTGACCGTTTCAACCCACGAGCCTGTTTGGACGAACTAACGACTGGGGACGTCGCGGTGCACTTTCTCCAAAAGTGACCCGTTTGTCCACACTTGGTGCACTGGTTGTGCTTTCTCCGACGTTCGGTCAAAGTCGACGGGATTTCCTTATGCGCCAGGGCATACTCAGAAGTCCCCGGCTTTGCCTGTTTCCCCGCATTGAAATTAGTAGGTTTGGCAGACCGCTGGTTCTGTCTGCCCGAACCTTTATCCTTCTTTTTAAACCTTCCGGAAGTTGAGGACCTATCCTCCTTCTTGTCCGTTGGTTGAGACCGTTGGACAGGGTGGATAACTCGGTTGCTGAACCGGGTGTTGTCTTCCAGTGTGTGTCCAACCTTCCGAAGAAGATCAAGGTAGTCGTTCAAGTCGGTAGGATGGGGCTCCTTCAGTGCCCACGTGTTCCTCACTTCTTGAGTAATGCCCGACTGTACCTTATCTCGTACCTGCACAGGGTCTGTATAGCTAAGCTTATACATATAGTCAATTATCTTGTCCAGGTACTCATCGATGTGATGTGGCTTCATCACTAGGTCTCGCCACTCAAGGAGGGATCGGTCTCGTTCCGCTTGGTCACCGCCGAAACTCCGTTCAAGCCGTTCCCGGAATCCTTTCCACGTTCTTAACGGGTTACTGTTATTAACTGGAACTCCGGTACGCTTGGCTGCCTCCTTATTGATGTGGGAGTGCAGCCCAAGATACCATGTTCGGGCAGTATCTTCTAGAAGGGGGATCACCAGGTTTACCTTGTCCATATCGGTCAACCTGCACCCAGCAAAGTACTTGAACTTAACCTCTACCAGCGTCAGGAAGCTGGCGAGTTCGGTGACCTTTCCCTTAAACGCCGGAATGCCGCTCAGCTTTTCCGGCTTCTTCTGCCGTTGTCTAGATGATGGTCGTGCAGCCGCCCTACTCCGTAGTTCCCTTGACAGCTTCTTAGCACGGCGGTCCCACCGTCGTTTCTTCTCGTCGCTCCAGTCATCCTTGCGAGCGCCGAGAAAAGGGGTCAAGTCGGGGAGAGAATCGGCATCATCATCATCCGAGCTATCATGGTCAGAGTCCCCAGGATCTCCACCTGCTCCCGTAGTACCACCGACAGGTGGTCCATTTCCACCTCCACTACCCCCGGTATTTCCACCTGGGGTCTCGCGGGGTCTATCATACCCATCAAACCTTTCCTCCTGGCCATCCTGATTCCCATCCTCGGGGGGGTTAGCCCCTGATGGTACTGATGCCGGTGGTGGAACAGGTCGTTGCCCACTCTCAGGAGTTGGGTTCGGAGCCGCCTGAGTTGTCGCCAGAAACGACTGAAGCTCTGGACAACTCAAAGGTTGCATTGGGGGCCCCGCGTGTCTCCATGACCCACAGTACCCACATGTTGGTCGTCCGTCTCCCTCCTTCTGTCTTCTTCGGTGCCTTACCGGGGTCCGTGGTCCCTTCCTGCACCCGTACGTGTGGTAATGAATCCACCCCATACGGGTTTCTTCCGATTTGCAGCCCGACAGACAGTACTCGTCTTGGCTGTCCGACTCACCACTAGTGATCGTGGGGAGGATGGAGGGAAGAGTTGGTTTTGAGGGGGCAGAAGGAATCACGGGTGCCCAAGGAACGGAACGAGCGGGTGTCCCAGGTCCGGGGATCGGAGTCCCTCGTGATGGAGCCATGGGTGCTCGCTCTTCCTGGCGCCTGACCTGTTCAAAGAATCCAGGTGAAGCCGCACGCAGCGGTCGGTACCCTGGGGTAACCGATACTGTTGGCGGGAAAGCTGCGACAGGGAAGGTATCAGGAGGGGGCAATGAAACTGGTAAAGGTGTGGGTCTTGGGGCAGCAATAGGAGGTACGGGAGTTGCAACCGACGGTGTTGCAGGGGGGTTAATGGGAGCGGGGGTTGGCCGAGGAGTAGGGTCAGGTGTATCTGGTGCTGTGATACCCTTTGGCTTGGACGTCCTTTTCTTAACCCGACGCCCATCGGTTGGTCCAATCGCCGGACTTCCTGAACGACTGCGGGCGATCGAGGAGGGGACAGACAGCGAGCCTGTTGATGCTCTTGTGAAGGACGAGGTATAACTGTATCCTTCCCCCTTGAGGCTTTCCAACATCCGTATGCCCACGGGGCTTAGGTACGCCCTCCACTGTTCATCCCGGGCTCTCATAGCCAGTTCCATCCCGAAGTTCTCCAGCTTCGTGTGGACAAGTGGGAGTGGGGGCGCCGCCTCTATCATCAGTACGTCATTCTCAGCATCAATACTATAACCTCCCGCGAAGGCCCTTTCCAGCGCTGCCATACGATCCTTCAATGCCTTCTGGTCTCTTAACATTCGCAGGTATGCCTCCTGCTGTACCTTCATCCATTCCACCGCTGCCGTAGTAATCTGTTTACGGAACACCTGCTGCTGCTGGGCATTCCAGTTCTTCAGTTCCCGCTTCGCATCCTCAATCGACTTGGATACCTCCCGGACGATGTAAGGTTCGACGAACTCGCGGGAGAACTCGCTAAAGGGTACTCCTTGCGGTGGAGGAGGGAGCATGTTGTGGACGAGGGCGGCGTCTTGGAAGAACGAAAGCGCCGCAGCGCGAGGGTCTGTAATCATAAGATCAACACATTCATCAGGTAGTTGAATAGGGGCGGCCTCCAGGAGCAATTGGTGACCGTCCCATTCAATACCGCGGACGTCCGCGAACACCGAAGCACGAAATGTGTTGGCGGAGTTCTCGTCAAGGTCAAGGTCTGAATCCGAGTTGGATTCCATTCTGGGTCGACGTTCGATACTAGCCATTGCGCTTTCCACCCTGGGCTACTTGTTCGAGACAAGGTTACCAGTATTCACGCAAGGTCAGTGCCGAAGGTCGAAAAACAATTAATCAGGAGAGGAGTTAAGCGAGGAGCTCGCTTAACGATATACTGTAACGGGGGCACCCCTAGGAAGATGGATCCCAAGGTTGCGACCGCACCAAACAACTTCAAACTTATCGCCAAAAGTTCACACAAATGTAAGAGTAAAGTAGACGGTAAAACTTAATATCGTTAAGCCTGACGCTTCACTCAATTAAGGTCTCGAGAGGATTGATTGTTGGAGTAGGAGAGTTCTCGCATAGACTTTCAGGTAGTTTTATCTTATGCCAGAAACTCCCCCATCAGTTTACTCCAACTGTTCGAGCACACCCTTCTCCGCTAAGGGCGGTCCGACACGTCTCCTGACACCCCCTTGGGGCATGTATGTGTCGACCCGCTCTAGTCGGCGTTCACCATATGTGCATATCGTTTCTGCGGCGCATTTCCATTCTGCCCGCCGGAGTGAAAACCTCTGCGCATCGGGGACTTGCCAGTGGCTAACTGTCAAGACCCCTTGCTGAACTAGACTATCTATGACACCCTTCCCATGCGCGTTGATTTCTTCTTGACGCCGGAAGCTACCGTGAACGGTTTATCTATCTACTATTTACGAGTCTCGGGCTTCCGGTGTCTTCCGCAGGGTACGGTGGTCCAGGAGTGATCCAATGGGCGCTACCCACGACCACTACCTCGGATACACCTTACCTGCGGT
The DNA here is from genome assembly GCA_003182015.1 of Tuber magnatum. Lineage (NCBI taxonomy): Eukaryota > Fungi > Ascomycota > Pezizomycetes > Pezizales > Tuberaceae > Tuber > Tuber magnatum. Next base: position 3,076,800 of record PYWC01000007.1, read on the forward strand.
AGGAATCATGCTTTTAGTGTCTCTGCACTTCCCTCTCAGAGCCTATGGCGTTGGGGACATCCTTGGGCGTGGTAGGTGCAAAACGTTCCCAGTCGTCCCGGCACCACCCGGGACTACCTTCGGGACCCCCACGGTTAACTCCCGTTAACTCCGTCAGTTTTGGTCCGTTTTACTCCGAACAACTTGGAGGAGGTACTCCACCTTCCACCCTATGCCCCCTTATATATCCTGCGAACAGCTTACGGTCGACCGGACGGCAGCAACGTATACGGTGTTGCAAGCGGGTCTCCAAAGATCCTCCTTTGCTAGACTGCACACAACTACGCAACCGTTTGCCCATGACGTCCGGGCCTCAAGGCGGGGCCGGAGGGGCATGATAGGAATAATGTCTTCAATTTACAGCTTCTTCGTAGCTGCGTAGCTCGCCCAATAGCATCTCCCGGAACCCCAGATTCCAGTATTATGCATGGCTTCGTGTGACAAACATTCCAGTCATTTTTCCCAAACTCCCCGAGGGACTTCGTATTGGCAGGTAGGGTAACTCAGGTCCTTGAACAGGGTAATCCAAGCCTCAAGGCAGGGTAACCCTGTTCTGTGGGTAGGGTAATCTTGTCCGGTGGACAAGTGGATTTTCTCCTGTTACCCTATCTATCCCTCTTCCGGGGATAGACACACTCGGCCTTTCTCTAGTTACCCAGCCTAGCTGTGTATTGGCCCTTCATAGGTCCCTAAGTACGCTGACACCAACCTTGGGCGTAGCCATGTACCTAAATACTTGTGTCCACTAAGTCTGCTCATCTCGGAGCCCGGGCCATCGGGTCTCCGTAGGTCAAGTACTCACTTGCCTGCCGGTTCCTACCAGTTCGCCTCCGAGCTACCTGTATGGGTGTAGGTTCCGGCTGCCATAGCTCACGTATGCCGGGTCGTTACACCGCGGGCAACAGAGGGCAACAACCGAGTTGTCCCCAGAGGCCCAGGGTGAAAGCACCAGAACCCGAGGGAGGAGGACAGGTCGCACCATGAGGCAAGCGAAGCTGACCCAGTGCCCACCGGAACACAAGGTAAGAGGCCGTAAGATGCCAGCTAGGTTGTAGATCACCTCCTCATCGATGAAAGTCAGAGCTGAAAGCAGGAGGCAGAGGGGATGCCAGCCCAGCCGAGAGGATGCCAGCTGTGAAGGTTTGATGACGCTGCAGACAGCATCAGAATCAGAAAGAAACAAGGCCGGCCGAGGCTGGCTGGGAGCAAGCAGGCGGAGGTGCTGTTACATGGTAAGAGGGCAGGGCCATGAGGACCCGGGCAGTAGGGTGCCAGCCAATGCAAGGAGGAGAGAAGGAGAAAGGGGCAATCCAGATGAGGTGGCCAATGATACGGCAACTGGCTGCAACCGAGATCACAGGAGCTCACCACCTCCTGGCCCCCTAGGTGCAGTGTATTACCGCTTCTCACATGTACTCCCTTGTTGTCTGAGAGAAAGCATCACTTAGTGGACGGAATACCACCACCATACCATGGAGGAAGGAAGGAGCAGGCCCTCGATAGCCCTGAGGACTACCAAGGAGACTAACTGTCAGACCATCCCTTCCCGGAAGAAAGCCGACCATGCAGATGCTAAGCAAGCCTAACAAAAGCAGGGCAAAGAGGAGAAGGGGGAATCATAAGAACCCCCAGGACAGAGAAGGCGGCCCCCAGAAGCCACAAGAGCAACCAACGGTGTGGGAAGGGAAAGGGCAGCCCAAGCAAGGGCGAAGGATGGAGTAGCAGAGTGCTAGACCCGGCTGGCGGGGGGGGGAGCAAGACCGGAAAAGTAGTAATAGTCCTCTGGGGTTGAGTCGTTCCCAAATAGGAAATATTTTTCAATGACCGGAGTTGTAACGGAGACGGAGCATGGACCAACATGGTATTTAGAGACCTCCTATGTAAAGGAGTTATGGTATACATAAATGACATCATGATCTATTTGGAAACCATGAAAGGATATATCACAATAGTAACAGGTATGATAGGAAGATTGTGCAAGGCATGACTATGCATGAGCATTGATAAGTCCAACTACCACTAACAGGAAGTTGACTTTCTAGGATATAGGATCTCCAAAATAGAGATCTTTATAGTGTCAGAAAAGGTCCAGATAATTGGAAAATTGCCACCTCTGACATCAGCTGTGGATGTACAAAGGATTATAAGCTTTGTCCACTTCTACTGTCTGTTCATAGAGGTCTTCAGCATGATTGCTAAGCCACTAACGAACTTGACCTAGAAGCATGATGCCCGATGGAACAGGACCTGTGCATGTGGTTAAGCTTTTAACTACTTGAAGGAACCATTCATGTCCAAACTTATTCTAGCATATATTGATGCTGAGAGACCTACAAGGCTAGAAACTAATCCTAGTGATTTCGCATCAAGAGATATACTGTCCCAGTTTTGTGGGAATAAAAGGTGGCACCTGGTGGCCTACCATAACAGGAAATTCCAACCCACTGAGATAAATTATAATATCTATAACAAGGAACTAACTGCCATCTTCTCAGCATTCAAGCAGTGGCAATATTTTTATCGTTATTGATAATAGACTGGAACGGGGGCACCGCTAGGAAGATGGAGCCCAAGGTTGCGACCGCACCAAACAACTTCAAACTTATCGCCAAAAGTTCACACACATGTAAGAGTAAAGTAGACGGTAAAACTTAATATTGTTAAGCCTGACGATTCACTCAATTAAGGTCTCGAGAGGATTGATTGTTGGAGTAGGAGAGTTCTCGCATAGACTTTCAGGTAGTTTTATCTTATGCCAGAAACTCCCCCATCAGTT
>PYWC01000007.1:3085293-3110281 GCA_003182015.1 Tuber magnatum
AGGTAGGGTAACTCAGGTCCTTGAACAGGGTAACCCAAGCCTCAAGGCAGGGTAACCCAGTTCTGAGGGTAGGGTAATCTTGTCCGGTGGACAAGTGGACTTTCTCCTGTTACCCTATCTATCCCACTTCCGGAGATAGACACACTGGGCCTTTCTCCAGTTACCCAGCCTAGCTGTGTATTGGCCCTTCATGGGTCCCTAAGTACGCTGACACCAATCTTGGGCATAGCCATGTACCTAGATACTTGTGCCCACTAAGTCTGCTCATCTCGGAGCCCGGGCCATCGGGTCTCCGTAGGTCAAGTACTCACTTGCCTCCCGGTTCCTACCAGTTCGCCTCCGGGCTACCTGTATGGGTGTAGGTTCCAGCTACCATAGCTCCTGTATGCTGGGTCGTTACAGATAGTTCTGAATAGTATCGCGGATGAGCTGGAGAGTTTTACACATATCAAGCCTAAATGTGCCCCTAAGCTGTAGCCTCCGTAAGGCAAATTCAGGGACACTAAAAGCACGATTCTTATCTTGACTAAGATGGTTTCAAGTATAGTGCTAGTAGGTAGTGCCCATTATATCACTATACTGGAGATTCCACTGCTGGGGTCTCTGTAGACTCCTGGTACAATAGAAGTGGATAGGATACGTAGCCCAGAGGAGACAACAGGGTCTTATATAGATAAAATGCATATAGGAAGTTGTTTGTGCATTGGTAGTCTCTTCCAGATTTCCTGACAGTTAGCCACTGGCAAGGCACTGATGCCAAAAGGTTTCCACTCAGGCCCCTGTAATTGAAATACACTACAGAAACTGAAATGCATAAGGAGGTTACCGACTAAAGTCTGTTAGTATATGCATACCCACAGGGATGTGGAAGAAGTGCAGAACTCTCCTGCTCCAACACAATCAACATCCCCTCATAACCATAAGTGAGTGAAGAATTTGGCTTAATGATATTAAGTCCTACCACTTACTTTATTCTTATATTTGGGTGTAAGCTTTAGACAATAGGTTTTAAGTTGTTCAGTACAGTTGCAACATTTCAGTTCATCCCCATATTGGTACCCCCCTTATATGCTCCCAATATTGAGGCACAGGTATTGTTGCCTATTTCTGAGAGGACTAACTAGTAAGAAACATTATACTATAACGTTTGGCTAGCAAGTTGGATAGCCAGTCTCCAAACTTGAAAATATTACTAACTTGTGACACTTGTGGTAGATGCTAAGCCGGCAGTGAGAGTTGAATGCATTATAGTACTATTTTTTTTAAGATAATATTACCTACTTGTGCTACTGAATGTCTAAGATAATGTAGGAAATAAACTCATCTATATATACTCATAATCCAGTTACATGTGCAGCCACCCATTCAAGGAAATACCTATGAGGCATACTTGATTACATATATGAGTCAAACTGACTCAGGTATGCAACCATACAAGATCAGGAAATCGTATATTTTAACATATGTTACAAGGATACTAGTGGGAATACCATCACCAGCTCAGATCTATTTGCTACCGTTTCTTTTGCCCATAACTTGGATACTCACTCTCACCACTTATTCAGGTCCAATTGCTTTCTATCTATTTCAACACTTTATAACTTTTATATTATCCCTGTTTGTTTGCTACCAATTTCTTTTGGTATGTAAGAATGTTCACCATCTGATTGCTGAAATGCATATTAACAGAATACTGTTTTCCTTACTTCCTCCGAACATCGATTATTACCACTGCTGGAAGTTGTCTACTGTAACCGGGATCACCGGTTGGACCACAGGGAACTAGGTCCGAGTAGCGGTTAGGCCTCCTTTAATAAGAGGCGCTTCTTTTTATCCATTTCAATAGTCCAACTCATCACACTACTATCCGGTAGAGCGATGTAGCAGATACCGCCAGTGGGCCAGTATCTTATCTATGAATATTTCGCGAGGGAGACCAGGAAGGGTTGGGCGAAAAGGTTCTGATGAAGGAGGGTAGGGGAAGCGAACAGGAAACAAACCCGGTGTTCAACTAAACGAAAACTAGTAGATGACGGCTCTCTAACAGCGAGCCCGAGCAAATTTATCGAGATACTTGTGCCTCATTGTGAGAAGAGGGTTGCAGGCTGGCGGATTTAGCTGGCTAGGATAGGGGTTCTGTTCAGGCAAGTACCAGGCCTGTGTGCTGCTCCCGGAATGGAAGTGATGTGAGCCTTACAACCATCTATCTCTTACAGATACCGGAAGTCAATCCCTATGCAGGTCAGGGGGATACTATGGAGTTCCCGAGGGAGGCTCGTGACGCACGACATTCGGGTTGGTGTATTTGGTCTTAGTTGTTGATGGAGCTCAATTGATTTATAAGGACCCAGGTTGGTCGTCAAGGAATACACCCAAACTTCACCCACATGCCCTGCTAGATGCAACATAAGTTCATAGCATTTGCTAAGACTGGGGCTTTTCTGAGCAATCAAGCGGAGGGGTATGGTGGTGGAAGGAAGAACTGCTGGATAGCCATACTGAGTGATTATACATGACTTCAAATCACATGAGGTATGATATCAGGAGGTAAGAAAACAAATACCAGTCATTTCCAGTAGTGATTATGTGGGGTATTACAACAACTAGTGGCAACGCAATCGGGAGTGCTATGGGTCAGCACCTGGCTATGGGTCACATATTTTACTCCTTAACCATATATAAAAGAGTAAATAAAACCACAATCATTACTTCTATGATAGTTATCCTCTCTATAGAGCCATTATATATAACCAGTATGCACCAAATATAATAAAATTTACAATATATTCATTTTTGACTTTGCTATTGAAACTATTGACTTTTATAGATAATACGTATATTCTTAACAATAATGGCCCAAATACTACTTAATTTCCATTACCGCTAATACAAGCACAATGGGTAAAATGTGCTTTATTCTTCTTCAAGCTATTGGCCAGATATCTCAACTGTATGAGGCAAGCTATTAGACTTACCAATGCTACTCTCTGCAACTATATCCTACAAACACTCAATTCTCTACATTCAATCATATCTCTACAACCAGATATCTAATCACCCTTCAAAATATCTAAAAAGAACTCCAACTAGGAGGCACAAATAGCCACCACATGTGAGACACTTCAATCAACCCCAGGACTTTCAATTCACAAAGCAAGTCAGCAATTTGGTACTTCAAACAGTACTCTAACTAACCGATATATGGGACAAATAAGACCAACAACTCAATCATATCCAACACAACAACTACTGAGCAATAAAGAGTAAAATATATTGGTTAAGTGGATTGAGAAGTGGCACAATTATGGCCTTCCTCCATGCTGACCTCATGTTACCCAAATGGTATAAGGTGTTTTGAAAGATCAAGACAGAATGAATAAAGTAGTAGAGAACTGGTTGAAGAGATTCTTACTATGTCATTCAATAGTACAATATAGGTGTCACGATCTGGCTAGAGGAGTAGTAGCTGGGTGACGGAAGTGAGGAACCAGTTTCACACATGATCTCATTAGCAGGTCATAGTGTGTGTTTATGTTTAAATTTCATTTTGCACATGATATTCAGTTGACGTTATAGAGGAAGTCTAGACTGGTCGGTAAGGCTTACTGGCAAGGCAGACTCATTTATATTTCCTACACGATGTTCTTAGCAGGTCATGTGCCTTGTTTATATTTTGATCTGTACTTGTATTTGATTTATGTTTGCACATGACCTCGTTTAGAGGTTGTGAGATTGTTTTATATTTTGTGCACATAACTAAGTTTGGTCATATGATGTTATAATTGATTTTACAACTGACCTTGCATGAGGATCAGGGCAGGCTTAGGGTTGCAGGAAGAGGTGTATATAAAGTCTAGGGTTTTACAGATAGGTTAGCTCTTCATGCAACCATCTACTATTATTTCCTATCTGCAACTTTACACTCTTTATAATACAAAAACCTTTATGGTCCAAACCTTTCTGCTACCCAGACAAGACATACAGTCAAGACCCTATCCGCTACATAAAGCAACTTAACTATATGAAGAAGGAGACTCTCGGCACTGGTGAGAAACCCATTCTTATATCAGAATACTAAGATAGGGCCAAGGGACTCAAGGAGAATTGGACACAGTACAGTGCAGTACGGAAGACAAAGGTCATTACCCATCGCGAGTACAATGAGTAGTGAGAAACCATAACAGAAAGGTTGGAATGATGCTTGACAAACAATAAGAACTAGCTATGGACCTTCAATCATTTGAGTACTGTAGGGTGTGAAAATGTGTTTGTTTTCTTTTGTTTGAACCTTGGTATTGTTCTGTATAGGTGGTTCTGTTTGTTGTTTGATTTGTTAGTGCTTGAGTGTGACTGGTCATAGTGGTGTGCTATGGACCAGAAAGGGAGGGAGGGAATTTTCCCTCCCTTTTCTGTAAACAAAGCGAATGGAGAACGGACTATGAAGAACAACCTGTGGAAGTGAAACGAAGACAACTATCCGATTACGAACTTTGTATCTACACTGCGGAATTCTAGCTTTGGTGTTTGTGCTTTCATTTTTGTTTTATCCAATTAAGCTGTACAGACCTCTTGCGGAAAACTTTAGTCTGTGCAGACTGGATTAGCCTGTTTGTTTGGTAAGTGAGTGAAGCTTACCTGTTTTGTGTATTTGGTTTTCCAATACCGATCTGTCCCTTTTCAGTACCATCTCAATAGTTTCTACAATACTCGGTGCAAGTTTCATATAAAGGAGAAGGATATTTGGAATTCAGATGAGAAGCGGTTCACTCTAGGACTCTCTGCTGGTAGCCAGGTGATCTGACAGACATTGTGAGTGAATCCAAAGATTATTCAGGATCGTGATTGCAGTTGGGTGACTGATATTACAGCAATTTTGAAATCAGAAGTTGCCTTACTACTACTTATTATCTTTCCTATAAAGACATATTGTATAGGACACTATGGTGATATTGAGTTTGAAGAAAAGCAAGATGCCTTCTTCTCTCATTCACCAACAGGATATACCAATTACCAAGTCACCTATAAATAGTTGATTGCAATATTTGAGCCAGAAACAAGACCCCAAAAAGGATTAAGACGACATTGAATATTAGTTCTTGATGGTTACAATTCACATTGTAACAACTTTCAGTTTATTGAATTTATAATGAGCAAGAAGATTCACCTCCTCTGCCTCCCTCCACAGTCTACTCATATACTTCAACCCCTTGATATTGGGTTGTTCTCCGCCCTCAACAGGTATTTCAAACAACAAGTAAATGAAAGGATATGAGTTACAAGACTATACTCTTAGCCACACAAAGGGGACTTTTACCCCATACTGGAAAAGGCCAGACTCAAGGAGTATATAAAGATCGATATACTCTCAGTATAGAGCGCAACCTGTATTATTCTCTTCAACCAGCACTATATCTTAAGTAGGCCAAATATCCCATCAAAGATCACTGTAACGTGTTCGGGCCAGGCCCTAGTCACGTAGCGGTACGATAGGAACAGATGGCTTCGTGATCAACGCGAAGCGAGCGCTGCTTACGAAAGGAGGCTTCGAACGGTGTGTAATAGGATATCAAAAAGGTAACCGTTCAACCAAGTATATTTAAGAATACTGTCTGTCGAGGTCTGCTGTTTTCATGGTGGGAATGAGGGGTCTTTAAATACAGCATATTGCTTATCTCCACTATGAGCGATATTGCAAAACATTTTGTGTATCAACCGATAGCACATGAAACAATACAAGTATCAAACGATACTGTGAAACCCAACATGAAACAATAAACACAAAACCCTAGTAACCCGTACCAGTTACACTCCCAAAATAAAATAACAATTTCACCAAAATAAAACAATCCAAGGAAATCCCAATAGCCGGCAGTTCTGCTATTCTCCGGAAAGAACCCATCCTCATCGTCAGTGCTATCATGCAGCAGTCTCAAGTCGTCCTGCAACATCCACTCCGCACCTTCCAACCATCTCTCCAAACACTCCCCACATGGCGCTCCATGCATAAAACAACCCAACTCCCAGTAGTGTGGCAGGTCCACAAAGTTCCGCACTATCCGGTCCTCCCATTCCTCCATCTCGACATCGATTCGCCCGCAATCCTCACAGTGATCGATGTAGAAAATCTTCCAGTAGGCGTCTTCTGGACTGATTTCTCGGTAAAGTAGGTACCCCAAAATGAGGTCTCATCCCTTTATGCTAACTTCTGCGTAGGTTGACATTTTGTGTAAAAATAGGTTTGTAATAGGGTAACAGTTTTGTAATAGGGTGAAGGTTTTGTAAAGGTTTTTTGGAGGTCTGGTAGTGTGGTCTGTTCTCTTGGGTGGTCTTTAGGGGGCTGGTGGCCAGTATTTATGTTTCGGTGGTGACCTCGCTTGGTTGTTGGTCTGGCTTAGGTGTTGGCCTCGCTTAGGTTTTTTAGGAAAAAAGGGGTTGCTTAATTTCGGTTTCCTCCGTTTCCATGCAACCATCACATTTTTCTGTACTTAGGTAGCATCCGCTACCGAAGCAGAAAACATCTGTGACTGATTCTCCCCACATTCGTCGCGTCGATTCTGTTGTTATTTCTAAGCACTTGGTGCAGACGTGTGTGAATAGTCAGTGTGTAAGGTATTGTCTAGGGATAATATCACGGTTCACCAACAGTCCCATTAGCTGATGGCGCAGTCTCCAAGGTACTTGCTAATAGTTTGACATAGTAAAGCTGTTAGATGGAGTGTTCTTTCCTTTCACTATTGCCAGTACTCCGCCTCGGCCAGCAGGGCTAGGTATGCGGCTTCATATTCCATTACCCGATTTTCATCTTCGCTGCTTTCGAAATCGCTTTCGAAGTGGGCTGACTAGAATCCATCCTGTATCCCTTGGTCTGTGTCTGGGCGCAGGTGTTGGATTTCTGGTAGGGTTGGGCTCCACGCCACCGTCACATGGTTTATCGTAGGGGGTAGCTCGTCCTCCGGTTTGTTGTCTTCCCACCATTGATTTACTGCTTCCATCGCATTTCCCGATCCCGCAACGGGTTCCCAGCTATTCTCCGTTTCCGGGTACCCCACCCATTTCACTAGGAATTGGTCATGGGCATATCGTCTTCTGTGGTCTCGTATGGTTACCACTTCCCATTCCAGTTATTCGTTTACCACGATCGGTGGTGGTTTTCCATGGCTCCGGGCCGGGAAGGAGACCTCATCGTTAGGGCGATATCTTTTCATGGTGGAAGCATGGAATGTCACTTCCCGGTTTCTGTCCCTTCTGCCTTCTATTTCTGCCGTGTAATTTTGTGTATTCTCATCGTATCCGATTATCTTGAATGGTCCGCGCCAGCGCGGTTGCAATTTCTTGCTACGTCCTGATTCTGACACGAATAAACTTCCGCATACCAGTAACAAGTTGCCCTTTCATATTGGTGTATAGTGTCTGCATCGTTTCGCTGCCGTTCTCATGCTTCTAAATCGAGCCATTTTAATCGCATTGAATGCCGCATGCCGGATTCCTTGGTGCCTATTTATTAATTCGTCGGCCGCCGGTACTGCGGAGTTCCTGAAGTTTGCTGGGGGCAGTAGTCGGTAATTCTTTCCGAAAATGCCTTTATATGGTGACATGCCGAGAGTTTCCGACCATCCCGCATTCAGGTGTGCTGCTGTCTCTAGTATGGCATCAAACCAATTGTTTTGTCTGGCGTTAACTAGGTTTCAGAGACCTGTCTTTAATTCTCAAATTTTTCTTTCGACCTGTCTATTCGTTTCATGCTGGCCTGGGGCCGCCCTTATATGTTCAATGCCTAACGATCGACACTGTTGTCTCCACATATGTGACTCAAACCTTGGGTCCGCATCGCTCACCAGAGATGTTGGGTAGCCATGTGGTGTAAATATTTTGTTGCGTAGATGTTCCCAGGTTGCTAGTGCTATTACTTGCTTCATTGTAGGTATAAGCCACGTGAACCCTGCAAACCTATCCATCGCAACTAGGATCGTGTCGTATCCTCATGAATTGCGGAAGGGTCCTGCACAATCAATGCCTATTGATTCAAAGATTTCTGATGGCAGAGTAATTGTTTGAGCCTTTCCTTCTGGTAATTTTGTAGGCTCCTTATTTACCTGGCATGTGTGGCACTGGGTTACATACGCTGTAATGTCTTTCCACATTTCAGGCCAAAATAGGTACTCCGTTGCGTACCGTAAGCTTCTTTCAACACTAAGGTGACCTTTGTTGTGAATTTCGCTAATGACATATTCTCTTAATGTCATATTTCCGTATGCGCGGCCTTTTGGGATATACAGGCAGTCTTCCCCGTATCTGGTTTTTGCGTATAGCATTACGTTTGCAACCTTGTAAGAAGACAAATCACCTATGGAGTCCATATTCTCATTTACCTTTTTCCAAATTGGTTGTTTCCGGGATGCTGCTACCATGTGTGCTCGCAAGGTTGCGGTCATTTCATTGACTGTCCGTAACGTGTCGCGTTCATCTTCTATCTCGCTTTCCCTGGTTGTCCCAGGTAGGTCATCTTCCTCTTTGTCTTTTAAGACATCGTAAAGCCCGCGCCGGTATTCTGTCATTGTCGGGGGCATTACTGAGACTATTGTCTCATTGGTAAGGCTTTCTAGCCGCTCCGGTCGACTAATGGGTGGTGGGCTATCCGGTCCTGGCATTCAGAATGCCGCTATTGTCTCCGTCGTAAGGTTTTCTATTGACTCTGGCTGCGGCGTCTGGAATGTTGGAGCTTCCGGGTTTAGCCGTGCCGGAATTGCATAAGAGCTTGGCGTTGGTTGGGCAAGGGTAGACGGTCCTTCTCCCGCACTAATTGGTCTTTCGCCGGTAGTTTGTTGCCGTTCCCAGTCATGGATCTCGTGGGACTCCGGGGGGCTCGGGTCTCTTTCCGTACTTGGGGGGCTTGGCCCTTCACTAGGTGGGTAAGGGGTCGACCTTCCTCGTCATCTCAGATGGTTGTTGGTGAATTTGATCTCGGTTTGATGATATGGGCAATGATCCACGTAACAGTGTGAGTAGTGTAGGGTGCTATGTTGGAGTTCTTCAGGTGACGTACTTCGCAGGGTACACAGGTCACCCCAATCGTTTCCTGCAGTAATTGAGCGGGGGCTTTCAGGGGGTACAGGGGCCTCGTTGGGGTACTCCGTATAGGAGAAAGGAGGGGAAGTAGGAGAGTACTCCTGCGTAGGCTCCATTGTGTTTGATTCTTGCTCGTAGACCGTGTTATCTGAGATGTCATCCGATTCCTTCGCGTGATCGTGGACATAGAGTGGATTCAAGTCTGGTTCTCCCTCGTAAATTCGGGAAAGGGCGTCAGCTAAATAGTTCGTGCTTCCTGGTGCGTAGACTATTTTCGCATCATACTTTCCCAAGGTACTTAACCATCTCACTTGTTTTCTGCTAGGGTTCTTGGCCGTTAGCAGGTGTATTAAGGGTTGGTGGTCAGTGACTATCCTGAAGGAGTTTCCCATTAGTACATTGTGGAACCTATTAAGTGCTTCCACCATTGCTAAGGCCTCTTTATTGGTAGTCCCATAGTTCATCGGAGCATTGGTGAACTTTCTGCTGTGTAACACGGCTGGTCGTGCCGTCTCATAAGTGGGTCCCTGTCCCACCCATGGTGCAACTCCTAAATCTGAGGCGTCTGCAACCAACCAAATTGGTCCCTTGCTCCGTATGTCTATTGGTCGCATGACTTGGTAATCGATAATCCTCTTCCGGACCATATCAAATGCAGTCTGTTGGGTTGTTGTCCATACGAATTCGGCGTTTCCCATCAAGTCCGTCAGTGGTGCCGTCACCGTAGCGTGGTGTGGGAGAAACTGGGCCACATAGTTCACCATTCCTAGGAATCGTTGCAATTGCTTCTTGTTTTCTGGTGTTTCCCATTTTGCAATGGATGATATTTTCTGCAGGAAAGCATGGATTCCCTCATTGTCCACTATGTGTCCTAATACTTCCAATTTGTCCGCAAACAGTACTGATTTCCTCTAGCTCGTGTAGAATTTTGCTTTCCTGAGTCGATCACATACTTGGTGTATGTGTTGTTCCTGTTCCTTTGATGTGTCTGAAAATATGAGAATATATCATCAATGTAGACCCATACAAAATGATGTAAATATTCGCTTAGGAGGTCCTCCATTATTCGCATAAATGTTGCTGGTGCATTCATGTCTCCTTGGAGCATGGCTTTGCTCACAAAGCCTCGGAATGGTATTTTGAATGAGTTGAACTTAACACTGTCCTTGTCCACGCGTGTTTGGAAGTATGCGTCGCTTAGGTCGATCTTACTACTGAATATTGCTTCTCCTATTTGGTTAAGGATCTGCTGTTGGTTTGAAATTGAAGGACTATCCATGATCGTGTTGTCATTTCTCAGTTTCAGGTCTACCAGAGGGCGGATCCTTCCATCTGACTTTGGTTGTACAAACATCGGCGCCGCTCCAGGTACCTCTTGTCGTACAATTGCTCCACTACGTAATTTCTCGTTTATCCAGTTCATGAGTTTTTCCTTGTAGGCTGCTGGGATCGAGTATGTTGGTTGATTTTGTAGGTCGGTTGGGTCCTTTAGCCTGATGTGGTGGCTAATCTTACGCACTAGGGGTAGCATTTCAGGGACCTTGTCCAGGAATACATCCCTGTATTCTTCCAACAATGTTTTTGATATAGCGTCTGACACAGCGGCTCGGATTTCCCCGCTTGTTGGTTTGCATAGCACACGTAGCTTGTCATCGGGAAATTCCACTGCTGTATCCCCACACCTGATAAGAGCATTGTGTCTTTTCAGGAACGGCATTCCAATTAGGGCGCCGTACTTTGCCAAGTTTCCTACCAACATCTCCTGATTTGTCCATTTCTTTTTCCCAATTCCTAAAATCAGTCCACATTTCTTGTAGCTAGAAGAGCGGGATCCTTTCATAGCCATATTGACTGTTGTAGGTTGGGGTAGGGGTTTCGTAGGGATGCCATGGGTAGCGATAAAGGTGGCGCTAACTATATCGCAGCCGATTGTTCCCGTGTCGAATAGTACCTTTGCTGGGTGGCCTTCTATAAAAATCCTTCCTGCAAGAGCGTCATGGGGTCTGATTGCCAGCATTGGTTGTGTTCACAGGCTTTCCATTTCCACTGAGTTAATTTCCACTTCATCATATTCAGTTGCTCCCATGCGATTTGTGCTTGTCTCTCGCCTACCGGCCTTTGCTTTTCCTTTTTTGGCATAGCAATCCTTTGCGTAGTGCCCCTTTTTCCCGCGTTCGAAACATGTGCCTTCCTGGCGTCATTTCTGTTTCTGGTCCTTCTTGTCCTTTGAAACCTTGCGGTATGATTTATCCTTCTTCGTACTGTCCCGCGATGATGATCCTTTGCTATTTCTTTGCTGTGACACATGGGTTCGGTAAACTCCTGTTTCATACAGGATAGCATCCTTCCGTTCAGCCCGCTTGACAATCCTGTCAAAGGAATCATCATCCTGCTCCATGGGTTCTACCTCCTGACCTAGTCTGGGATGCATTGCTTCATACAATCTTTGTTACAGCGTATACTGAGACACTGTTCCGGTAGGTAATTGTCCATGACACATCAAGGGATCTGTCGCGACCAGGGTTATTCTTTCTGTTTTCCCCTTCCGTACTTGCTGGATATCCTTGAACCTTTTGTATAGTGCTTCCGTGTTACGTGAGGATTGGAATCTATCTCTTAAGTACTTTATCAAGGTCGTTCCTCAGATTTTTTCCCCACTCCCGTAGTGGTTCATTGCTTCGTGGTATGCTTCCTCTACCTTCCCGCTACAGAAGCTTCCGAAGTATGCTCCGCTTCCTTCCTTGGTTTTGTCCACTCCTTGTAGGGTAAGGTATTGCGAAGTTGTTATGACCCACCAGTCAAATACTTCAGGTTTTAGGTCGCCCTTTTCGCCCGAGAATGAGGGTGGCAGTGGAAGTTTGATTTTAGGTCCTGCTCGCCCGGCCCCAGGGCCAGGCGGTCTGGCGGATCCACCTGCGGACATTCCGTGTTCAGACTCTTTGTCAGGGTCATCTGAGGAGCTTTCTGGAAAATCGCTAGGGTTATCGTCTAGTGGCTGCCTTACTATTGAGTGATCTGATCCATCTTCTTCGCTTTCTTCCTTCTTAGGTGTTCCGATAGCTATGCTGTCTTTCTTTGGTGGTTGTGCCGGTCCCTTTCCTTTACTGGGGCTGGGGGAAATTGCCCAGGAGAGGTGGTTGCTGTCTTTGGTAATTCGTCAGTCGACTCGCTAAAGGTCTGCTTGGCCAAATCTCGCGCTAATTGTCATTCTGCTTCGTCGATCGAAAATTCCCTCTTTGGCCCAATGCCTTTCTTATGTTGCCTTTTCTCGGTAAGGCCTTCTGGTAGGACCTGCTTCCCACTTCGAGTCTCTAATGACTCAATCATGTCGTTTGGCGGAGTCGAACCTCTCGTGTTTCTGCCGCTCCCCGATGCTAGCTTCGCTTATTGGACTTTTCGTAGGTTGATCAGACCAGGTCCCTGCAGGTTTCTTAACCACTTGCTAAGGTTAAAAAAATGTAACGTGTTCGGGCCAGGCCCTAGTCACGTAGCGGTACGATAGAAACAGATGGCTTCGCGATCAACACGAAGTGAGCGCTGCTTACTAAAGGAGGCTTTGAAGGGGGTGTAATAGGAGATCAAAAAGGTAACCATTCAACCAAGTATATTTAAGAATACTGTCTGTCGAAGTCTGCTGTTTCCATGGCGGGAATCAGCGGTCTTTAAATACAGCATATCACTTATCTCCAGTATGAGCGATATTGCAAAACATTGTGTGTATCAACCGATAGCACACGAAACAATACAAATATCAAACGATAATGTAAAACCAAACATAAAACAATGTGTGTATCAACTGATAGCACACGAAACAATACAAGTATCAAACGATACTGTGAAACCAAACATAAAACAATGTGTGTATCAACTAATAGCACACGAAACACTACAAGTATCAATCGATACTGTGAAACCAAACATAAAACAATGCATGTATCAACCGATAGCACACAAAACACTACAAGTATCAAATGATACTGTGAAACCAAATATAAAACAATAAACATAAAACCCTAGTAACCCGTACTGGTTACAATTACTGTATTACCAGCTTCAGGAACATGCCAACCAGGACTTAGAGCACTTCCTGGAAGAATAGTGCACTCTATTACGGTTGAAGAGTTAGTTAAAAAGGTCCTGAATATCCAGAAAAGAGAATCTACAGTTCAAATAAAGGAATATTTTGATGGACTCCTTTCACTCTACTTGGGGACTGAAGCAGAACTTTGTATCAACAAGTCACTGCGGTGCCAACAACCAGCTGCAAGCCAGAGTACCAAGTCAGATCACTATCAGTGTAAAGGAGGCCTTATGCTAGGATCAAACCAACTTGCCTATCTCTACTGCAAGCGTAAGGCACTTGATCCCAAAGTGGTAACTACATCATTAAAGTGACAAGCAGTCAAGCTGGGAAAGCTAAATAAGCAAAGAAATAGAAAGTCAAATGTGAAAGCAGAGGCCGTTGAGGACAGTGATAATGATTCTGAAGAGGGGGAGGGCTCTGATTGTATTGGTAGTATGAATAGTAATGATGAGGTTGGTCTATCAAGTATAAGCCATATTCCTGAGCCTTAGATTCTGATAGCCTACCTTTTTAAGCAGCAAAATTACAAACGTAATGGACAGGGGAGAATTATGGGACGTCCCTATTGCTCTACAAGGCATCCGATTAGCTATATTATAGATTCTGCTCGAGATATTTAGATTTTGTTACAATTTCCCACCACCTATTGTATTTATAACAGGTAACGACCTTAGTCTAATGTTGATTATGGGGCAGGGCGGGGCAGGTTTTACCCATGGCGGCCCCGCCGTTACACAGACCCAGGGGGCGAATTTTGTACGTCCTCCCCACCCCGCCCCTGTCCGGGGCCTGACCCCAGTCTTTCTCTGAACCAGGCCCTGTTTCTTACCACTCAAATTTGTCAGGGGCCCGTTCAGGTTATGGGCGAAGGGGGGCCCCTCGCAGGTGACGCGGTAGGGAANAACAGGGCTAGAGGCCTGTGTTTTTCGGAGCCACAGAGGCCCTGTAACGAACTCTACCTTAGTCTTCTGAACTGCATTATACTGTATCCAAGAGCTCAGCTAGTCCCTTGGCTATATTTTAGTATTCCCATAGAAGAGTCGGTTTCTCACTAGTGCTGAGATTTTCGGTCTTTAAATAGTCAGTTTACTGTGTATAGCAAATAGGTTCTTGACCCCATATCTTCTCTGTGTAGCAGAACGGTTTAGAGTGTAAAGGTTTTTGTATTGTAAGGTGAAACGTGTTCGGACCAGGTCCTAGTCACGTAGGGGTTCAATAGGAGCAGATGCCTTCTTGGTCAACAACAAGTGAGTGCTACTTACTAATAGCGGCTTCAAGAGGTTGTAATAGAAGATTAAAGAAGTAACCGTCCAACCAAGTATATTTAGAATACTGTTGGTCGAAGTCTGCTTCTTCCATTGTGGAAATCAGCGGTCTTTAAATACAGCATAGTACTTATCTCCAGTATCAGTAATATTCCAAAACATAGTGCGTATCAACTGATAGCACACGAAACAGTACATGTATTAAACAATACTTTAAAACCAAACATAAAACATAACCAGGTACCCATACCGGTTACATAAGGAGTGTAAGGTTGAATATAGGAAATAATAGTAGATGGTTGCATGAAGAGCTAACCCATGGGTGAAAACCTTGCCTTTATATTAGCTATTAGGCTGTAGCCAACTCTAAGGACAGGCAAGTCTGTACTAAGGCCCGATACGTGATGAAGTGATTGCTAGAAAGGCTCACTTGCAACTGTCAAGATAGAAGTAAATTTAGAAGTGTATCATATAACGAATATATTGCTAGGATCTCTTCTCTATTGCTGATATTGTCTGTAAAGCGTGGGAGGCACCTTGGTATTTATATTCCGCCTCTGGGTATTCGCAGCCTATCTATTCCAGCCACTTTTCCCTGTGTTAACTTTCTAGACTCTGAAAACCTTTACGCCGCTTGAGTCTGGTTTCTTTGAACAGCGGGGAGGGTGTCCTATCCCTCTCCTCTGCGTGTTCGCTCTGAACATAGTCACTCAAACCCTTTTACCATGGCAAGTGGCTACTGGTTCTATCTCTGCATAAAAAGTGATCAGCTCGGACGAAAGACTTATCAATGCGGGCGCATTCCTTATCCATCTGCATCACCCCACAGAAGACATGCTTCTGTCTGTATCGTAGCAGTGGTGTTTCGCCCTTATTACGTTCAGGGTTGACCTTCCATGTGGTAGACCATCATTAGACTCTATGTTATCATGCCTCTGGGTGTGGGCCAACAATCGTCTCTGGGGCATCGTCACCTCTTCCAGACTTTCCTTCACATTCCTCCATCATCAGAGTTGAAATTCAGTCTTGCTGCCTGTATGGCAGCCCGGGACTCCTATCAGAGTAGGCCACTTCCCCCCGGTTAGCATCCATACGTTGTCACAGCTGAGGGATCTTTGCATACATTTATCTCCATCACCAATCAACCTCGTTAGTTCGATCGACTGTGTCAGGATAGCCGAAAGCCCTGTCTTGAAGACTCACCAAAAACCCCTTGGTCTTTAACCTTTGGTGGTGGTGCAAATGAGGGTTTAGTGCCAATGTCGTATTGGTAGAAATTAACTCATTCTCCAAATACTGCGACAGATCCTTGGATTAAACACTTGACCTTTTGCCTATGATCATGTGACATGGCCATTACGCTGTGCCAGCTCGTCCTATGTATATCATTAGCCTCTTCCTACAACCCTAACCCTGCCCTGATCCTCAAGTGATATAGATGCAAAATCAATCACAACACTGTATGACTCAATCGAGTCATGTGCACAAAATATAAAACAATCCCATCTCCTCTAAGTGAGGTCATGTGTGAAACATAACCAAGTCTTCCTTGATGGTCAGCCTTACCGACCAGCCTAGGCCTATCCCATGATGTCAATTATATATCATGCGCAAAATATAAATCAAAACATAACAGGTCACATGACCTACTCACAAGGTCATGTATGAAACATAAAGGTATCTGCCTTGTCAGTAAGCCTTACCGACAAGTTGTTCCGGTTTCCCACTACTTGTATTACTCCCGACAGTTAATGACCTTCTTTATCTTCCGAACTGTGCTGTGCTGTGTTCTAGAGCTCCTCGAGTCTCTAGTCTCTATCTTAGTATTCTCACGTAAGAATCAGTTTCTCACCAGCACTGAGAGTATCAGTCTTAGTTATGTTAGCCTGATCCGCGTAGCGGATAAATTCTTGACTCTATAGTGGATCCGTCTAGTGGATAGTTTTGGAGCATAAGGTTTTTGTATTGTAAAGATCATAAAGTAGTGGATAGAAAATAATAGTAGATAGTTGCGTGAAGAGCTAACCCATCTGTGAAAACCCGGCCTTTATATAGACCTCGTCCCACAACCCTAACCCAGCCGTGATCCTCAAGGGAGGTCAGATGCGAAATCCATCACCTGACTTAAACGAGTCATGTGCGCAAACATAAAACATCCCATGACGGCTAAAGGACATCATGTGGGGAAACATAAATCAAGCGCAATATAAATCAAGTGCATAAACAAACCACATGACCTATTAACGAGATCACGTGCAAAACATAAACGAGTCTGCCTTGCCGGTAAGCCTTGCCAGCCAGTCTAGACTCTCCCTATGATGTCAATCGTATGTCATGTGCGAAATGCAATCCAACATAACAAGCCCCATGACCTGCTAACGAGGTCTTGTGCATAAAACCAATTTCAACATAAACGAGCCCCATGACCTGCTGATGAGGTCATGTGCGTGAAAGAATAACTTAACTGCATGACGTCTAAACGACGTCATGCGTGAAACCTGTTCCTTGCTGCCATCACCTGTCTAGCGCTCCTCTAGCCAGATCATGACACAAGTCTAGTCCTTCTCCATGATGTCAATCGTACATCATGTGCAAAATACAATTTAATAATAAATGAGCCCCATTACCTACTAACAAGGTCATGTGCAAAACCATAACTTAATCCCATGACCTCTCAATAAGGTCATGTGTGAAACCTGTTCCTCACTTCCGTCATCTGGCTAGCACTCCTCCAGCCAGACCATGACAGATTTGTAGCCCCTTGTACAGTAATATACACTTTGTCTCTTTCAACTTTTCTCCCACTATTTTTCACAAATAAAACTTGATGAATGTATTCAACGTTGTATTATGCA
Organism: Tuber magnatum; assembly: GCA_003182015.1. NCBI lineage: Eukaryota > Fungi > Ascomycota > Pezizomycetes > Pezizales > Tuberaceae > Tuber > Tuber magnatum. The sequence goes on from PYWC01000007.1 coordinate 3,102,564, forward strand.
GCTATGATTACAATCGTGGAGTAATTGAAGTAATCCTAATTGTGTAGTTGCCCTTTTGATAACTAGAATACTCTAAAAGTATCTAACCCATAGCTAGGTGATGACCTATAGCACCTCCAAATACATTTTAGGGGAGTGCAGTTTTACTCCAAATCATCTTGCTAATTAAAGCCCTGCCTTCTCCTAGTTTTATAAAATGTGAAACAAATTTAAGATCAAGCTGCAATAATATAAATCAGAAGAGATTTATTTTAATGGGTTAGGTATGTTTGACTGCAATGTCATGATTAAATAGCTAGTGGATACTCCTTTACTCCCCGGCAGAATACTTGCCAACGGATGTGGATTTTATATGCGATAAGCATTGCGGTAACACCCCTGGCGACACTGAACTCGAAACTCAATATGTTCTGCCAGCAATGTGTCGGACAGTTTCCTCAGTCAGTGTCCGTGCGCGCCTCTTTACAACGGAAAGCCAAGAGAAATTCTCGCCCCTGGCGTGGTGCGCCGGAGGAGGACCTCTATCTTTTATATCAACCAGCTTAATCGGATAAATGTGGGACTAGGAGAGAAAGAGGACCGGCGGAAAAAAAAAAATGAATGGGGGCATAATCGCTTGTACCGGGGGGATAATACTTGATCCCCGTAAGATCTAAAAATCGCTCCGGCCAAGAACCAACGCGGAGTGAGGAAAAAAGGGAAAAGGGAAGAGGTTACAAGGGCGTGACGCCGGCACGCAGGTTTATTATGATACCTCCAGAGTCTTAGCATAACTTAAGGTGAGCATCCGACGCGGGGCTAAAGAGGGGAATTGCCCCCAGTAATAATAGCTCACACGACGCCGCAATGCTTGCTCTTTTCTCCCTGGGACCGTTCGTTTAAATTCATGTGCACCTGACACCAAGCGTTTAATTCATGAGGTATACGAGTGATGTGGAGCGACAATAGTATGAGTCTGGCGAGGAAGGCAATCATACATGCACTACCATATCGCCAAAAGTGTGGGAGAACAGCTTCCAGTGTATAGAGGTGAAAGAAAGAACAAGGCGAATCTGAGGGAGGGGGAGTTTATTTAACATATGGAGTTTTAGGGGGTTATGACTACAGTGTTGCCGGCTTGTTGGCAAAAGGTTGTGCTGCGCGCCAGCGGGTACGGCTTCGATTCTACAATTGAAGGGTGGTATGGGCACCAATACCCCTCAAGTTGAATGGTCAAAAGCACCAAGGGTATTGGGCGATAGCGGATGTGGTGGTGGGGTGGAGTACTCGTAGTTAAAGTAGAGGTGTTAATATGGGTAGGGAGAATAAGCTCTGCCTCTGTGAGGTTCGGTACGATAGAAATATTGAAAAGTAACTTCCTTGTCCTTGCCATCATAAGCAGTGCGAATTGGTATTTATTATGAGGGCGCATGAAGATAGGGTTAATGACAAATTTCTTTTTTGAGATATCGAAAGGTTCGGTCAAGCCTACCGATTCTGCCGCCATATCAAGGTAAATTTAAAAAGGGCGTTGGCGCGTAAAATAAAGTCCGGGTGTCAACGGCCAGGGGGTGGAGTGGAGTGGCTGTTCCTATCACCTGCCCTGCTGTTGCCACAGGCATGGCGTTGGTTTCACAATGATCAGCAACTATGATTGGATCGAGTGTGCTTTGTAGACTGCTCAGGCTGGGCGCTGGTAACACCCCCGCTTTTCTTCATCTCTCTCGGAGTCTGTCACTAACACTGAGACACCCCATCAACCCATCCTCTACCTCTACAGCGTTCGGGAGAGCGAAGAGCGGAGAGATATCTCAACATCCGAGTTATATTACCAATTATCCTCATAATCCTGATTCCTCCATATTTAATAACAACCCACTTAACACCGCCCCCCCCCCCGAGTAATGGTACCGACTTTCTTAACGGAACAAACAGTGGTTTCGGCATGAACGGCAGTTGTGGCAACGTTTCGGACAACATTACGGTCACCGATAGCCGGGCACCCGCGGCGTGGGCTGCCACAAATACGCACGGGGCAGCAGTGAAGCAGTTACTAGGACGGGAAGACATCGACCCCAATAAGTCAGACCACAATGGCCGGACACCAATCTCGTGGGCTGCTGGGGGTGGACACGATGCGGTGGTGAAGCTATTACTAGAACGTGAAGACATCAACCCCGATAGGCCAGACAGATGGGATCTAACACCCATCTCACGGGCTGCCGGGGGAGGACACGAGGCAGTGGTGGAGCTGCTACTCGGATGGGAAGGAGTCAACCCCGATCGGCCTGACAATATCTGGGACCGAACACCGATATCGTGGGCTGCCGCGAAAGGGCACGGGGCAGTGGTGAAACTGTTTTTGGGACGGAAAGGAGTCAACCCCGATAGGCCCGACGGCTTGGATCGGGCACCAATATCACTGGCTGCCATGGAGGGACATGAGACAGTGGTGAAGCTATTACTAGAGCGCGAAGACGTCGACCCCGATAGGTCAAACAACTATGGCCACACACCAATCTCGTTGGCTGCCGAGAGAGGACATGAGGCTGTGGTGAAGCTGTTACTGGGACGGGAAGGTGCCAACCCTGATAGGCGAGAGCGGTCGAGTCCAGAACCAATATGGTGGGCTACCCGGAATGGACACGGGGAAGTTGTGACGCCGCTACAGGGACGGTAGTCGTCAGTCCCGGCATGCCGGTCTGTGCGCCTTACCGACCCTCATTTGCTGCTGTAAGATGGAATCTGCGTGCTGCAAAATTGGCACAAGAGTTTAACGCCCTACTCATACCGCTGGCTAATCCCCAAGAGACGTAACGCTTTCCCCCGCTATTGAAACGCTAAGCTCCGTAGCCTTTCAGGCGGCGCTACGGATATACCGACCAGGCGCCCCCACAACCGCCTTCAGGCTCTCGTTCACCACCCCAGCCGCCCGATATCTCCCGATTTATATCATCCTTTTCCGACATTTCCCTCTTCTCTTAATACTCCCGCTGGCAGTTTGTCGCGCCAATCCCCTTATGAACCATTCACAACTCTCCCGCCAATGTTCTTTGGCGTCTATGGTACTATTCGAATAATAGTCCATGTTTCTCTCTTCTATCTTCACATTCGGTATTGTGTAAGCGGAAGTGGGTATCCTGCTTCCAGGTTGAGGTTGCAGCGTGAAGTTTGGCTTAATTTTTAGCATATATTCCTTGTCAATGCTTCTGGTTACGTTGTAATAGTTTTTTTTTTCTATTCTACCCTTGTTCCCACTACACTTGTTTTCCTTTCTTTCTCTCGTTGCCCCTAACCATATAGATGTATGTTGGATACTAAATTACCTACATACGTATACCTATATTAAGGCAAAAAGACAATAGTCAGGATGCCTACTATCAACGCCCTAGGGAGTCCTTTAACCTCAGGTATTTGGACAGGTCACGATAATGAATGCAGGTCCGAAGCTTTTATCAACATTCCTTAGAGCCGGATTCCCGATGGGGGTATTCGGCTATATTTGTGCCATTTCAGCGAAGCTATCCAATGCCCTGAACGAAGTGAATAAATATCGATAGATCTCTTTTTCTCAATAGTTGTAGAAATCGAGTATCTTATCGGATAAGACCTCTTGTGACATTGTGAAGGATACAGAATGGGGATTCGTCTGGGTGAGGCAATTCTAAGGTTGGATAGTCTCGACCATCAGCACGGCTTTGCAGCCAGTTGAACACGCTGCTTTATTTTTCCTCCGGACCACTAGTACCACAAGTTGGTCCGCCCGAAAAATACGGCAGTCGATCGCCCCCCGTGACTTCGCAAAACTCGCGTGGTAGGTGGTGATATGATGGGTGTAAAATATCCATCTCTAAGAGTAGTCAAGTGGTTAATTCGTGAGTCCAGCCCTTCCCTATCGATACCGGGTAGATTGCGAAATATGGGGATACGATGGGCGGAAGTCGTTGGCTGAGTCCGGCGTGTGGCAGAGCGGCACTGAGCGTCCAGGCCCACACAACCCTGCTTTGAGCTCGGATTATTACCGGTATGTCAACATCGCCTCGGGTTACCCTCTAACGCTGCACTGCCCTAGTATCCCTCCTCTGGTGGTTATAACACCAGCTGGGCATGCTATAGGGGCAGCCGACGCGCAAATAGAGGAAAAGGAGCTAAATGGGGAGTTCGTGAGGATGAGAGTGGGGTTAAAGATAACGAAAGAGGTGAATCATTCAGACTCGAGGGATGAAGTCGGGAACTTCAACGGCAATCGTGATGGAGAAATGGGGACTGTGATAACGGCTGGTGAGGGTATAGAGGTGGAAGAAGGCATTGGGTATGATATCATAGAAGGACGCACTCGAGTAGATGGGCCAGGGCAGGAGGTAGTAGCCCTAGCACCGTATACCAAGCATGGTGCCAAGCCGGCCAAAGAGGGGATCATAAAAGCAAGCAAGCGCTGTCATACCACCCAAGGTGTGGGGGCACGGCTTCCCGTGTATAAAAGCAGAAAAAAGAACAAGGCGGATATGAGGCAGGGGATTTCTTCAACCTCAGGGTCTTAAAGGAATTTTGTCTTCAGTTTTTGTGATTCGTTGACAAAAGGTTTTACCGTGCACACGCGGGTGCGGTTTGGATTCTAAAATTGAAGACTAGTACAGCAGAGTTACTCCTCTAATTGAAGAAATTAAGAGTACTAGGCATTTTGGTGAACAGAAGGGGTAGTAGCAGGGTGGAGTATTTTACGTAGGGGTGTCGATACGGCTCTGAGAGTATAGCCGCTATTTCAGCAATGCTTAGTCTGAAATCATGAGAAATATCTTGGTGGGTTGGCAGTGCGAGGGCCCAAGTAGTTAGGGTTAATGCTCAGTTTTTCGTTCCAGATATAGAGGGGTTCGGACGAGCGGCGTATCATATCATATCATAGAACAAGCAGTGCTGCAGGGACCCCGGGAGGCCGGCGTGGGGCTGGTGGGCCGGGTGCGGTTCCCTACACACCATACCAGTAGATCATAGTCGGTATGCCACGAGCGAATGAGGGGCCGGGGGATTGTGTAACCCTGCGGCCCCAAAGTGCCCTGCGTGCAAATATCGGATCCATGGGGGGCTAGACACCTCCTCTCCATGGCTATTGCTCCTGGGGCCACCAGCACTAAATAACCCCGGGGGAAAAAAACCCTCCATTTCTACCAATATGCACACCTGTGTCTAGTTGGAGTACTGCAGGTTCACACAAAACCCTGCGTGGCATGCTATAATGGACAGAAACGCCGTTTTTCTTAGAAATTCCTCTTTTTCCCGCCAAAACTCAAATTCCCGGCGCCAAAAGGCATGCAAGAGACCGTACAGTTCCCAAGAAGCAGCTACCTTGCTGCTGCTGTAATGAAAACAGAAAAACCAGCAGGACCCCTACAATTTGAGATATTCTATAGTGTGTCCGTAAAGTGGCCCACTTTTAAGGGTCTCCGAATAGCAGGGGCATTCAAACATTAGAGCTATGCAGGTAGATTCCATACGGTAAGAATTTCTTCTGGAACACCACATCACCCCCATATGTTATGCCTGGGACCGCGGACCCCTTGGGTAAGCGGGCAACCTTTTGTGCGTACCCAGGGTTACACAACGGTCTACAAGATTCACGAAATAGTGGTGTCTCCAGTCTGATCTTTTAAACACTATCGGGGATCATACAGCAGAAACGACTTCCACTTGGGCCGCGAAAGACTTTTATTGGTACGGGTAATAGCGATAAGGGAGGGGAATCAAAGAACTGAAATGAGCAATAGTATCGTGAACTGACAAAGAATGATTTTAACAGAAATAGAACCAAGCAGTAAAGGTAAAAAGAGAAAGACAGTAATTTCAACAGATCATCATATAACAAATAACCAAAGGAAATAGGCAGCTTTATATCCAATGATCCTTCTCCCAGACATGTTACCAGCACATGCGCGATTTCTCTCTTCCCCCTATGCTATCTTCCTGCTTGCTTTGCAGACACATTCCTGAGACATGAAGTCTCAGGCAGAGGGTGGGGTTCAGTAGGTTGCTGTTTGATCCTGATACAGCAACTATGCAGGATTGGTATGAGGTTCGGTATGAAGCTAATAGTCGTAGAACATCTCTAAAATGATAGGTAGTATGAGGTGTTTTGCTAGGCGGTTTCTGATCCTCTGAGGATGGAGAATAGCATCTGTCGTAAGCAGCCAAGAATGATGAATGTCCAATACTCTGACTCTGCAAATCCACATCAGCGTAAATAAAACAATAAGAAAACATATCATAGAAATCCAATCTTAAAAGAAACAACATAGGAAATATTACAAACGTCTCCTACTAGCTCGATGCTCCCACTGCTTCTATAAGTAGTGAATGCCAATTTCTCTCCAAAATCTTTCCACCTTTTCTCGTAGTAATAGTTTCGTCAGAAGATCTGCTACCATATCGCCAGTAGATCGATACTTGAGGTGTATATCATTATTTGCTACCTTTTTGTGGACAAAGTGTTGCTGGATATCGATGTGTTTTGTACGGCTGTGGAAATCTAGATTCTTTGCCAAAGCCATACAGCCTTGATTGTCTACGAAGATTGCAATAGGCAGTCTGGAATCCTGTTTCCCAATAGCATGTCCTATTTCTCTGATGAATCTTTGGACCCATATGGCTTCCTTACATGCTTGTGTCAATGCCATGTATGCGGCCTCCGTTGAGGACAAGGCCACTATTGATTGTTGTTTACTTGACCAAGTAACTGCCATTTGGGAGGAGAGGGGATGGCCATACAAGATCGTATAGATGTAGACACCAGTGCTTCTCCATATCTGGCGGTTACCGGCCCAATCTGCATCACTACACAAAGTCGCTGTCAGTTGAGCGTCCTCAATAAAGGGGCCGAAAACAAGTCCACAATAACGAGTCAAGGTGATCTATCGGAGTAGACGCTGTACTACCTTCATATGCAGGGTAGTGGGACTCGAGCTAAACGTACTGAGTGCCTCAACTGCGAAAGCAAGGTCAGGTCTGGTGCATAACATTAGATACATTACACTCCCAAGCAGGTTTCTGTCCTTTGTTTTGTCTTCTAGGCTTTCGCTATGTTCTAGGAAACTTAGTTGGACCTCTGGCTTCATAGGTGTCAAAACAGGATAACAAGGTTGGAAACTGAATCGTTCCAGGATTGTTGCGATGTACTAATCTTGCAGTAATATGATTTTGCGTGCGCCAGAGTTTCTCACTATTCGCATTCCAAGAAAGTAGTATGCCAGTCCGAGGTCCTTTAGTGGAAATCGAAGTCCGAGTTCTTCCTTCACATCTTTGATAGCATCCGTGGTTCCTGTCCAGAGGATGTCATCAACCCATATTATGGTCCACAATGGTGCCTTGTGATGTCTAATATGGTAGTATACCACACAAACCTCCATTGACCTCTCAAAATGGCATGTTCCTATAAGGAACTCATCCCAGGGCTTATTCCAGATATGGCCAGACTATTTCAAATCGTATAGCCCATGAAGCAATCCAGATACTGGTCTTCCGGTATGCTGTTCTGGGTTTGGTACACCCACTCCTTCCAGGATTTCGTGATAGATCTCCTCTTCTAACTCGCCTAGAAGGTACGCTGTTTTGATGTCTCCTTGGTGGATCCCGTAATTGTAAAATGGTACAGTCGTGTCCGTTAAATAATTACACCCCCGGGCAACAACCATGACAACCACAATCAACCAATTCAACCACAAAAAAAAAAAGATACAAATTCAATTAAG
>PYWC01000007.1:3159422-3175935 GCA_003182015.1 Tuber magnatum
GGGGTCCAGACTGCTATCAAAAGTAATCCCCAAGCACGGGTCTTCTCATAAGTGAATGATTAACTAACAAGGCGCAGAAGTAGGCCTCGATTCCTGGGAGGTTGATGATTGTTTACAGGATTATGGCCGCTGTATTTCTAGCATACTTATACACGGTGGTTCCGGTTCCGGTTCCGGCGTGGGTACTGGTACAGAGGTAGTACCATACCCAGAGCCCGGTGTGGCGGGAATAACTCTGTGGGTTTCGGAGCCGTACACTGCTAGGCAAGGTGTCATATCATATTCCACAATGCCGTGGCAATGGATGTACAGTACGGTATCATACGGACTAGGGGTTCTAGACACATGGCCGCTCAGCGGGATGTCAAGTTAAAGCTATCATAGGAAGGAAGGATTTTGGCAAAGTGTATGATACCCGTATGGTGCGTACGAGCTAGAGAGCCGAAAAAAAATCTCGGCGATCAATCTTCCCCCTCTGAAGGTATTATGTACGTACCGTGCGTGCCATAGTGAGCTTGTTCCCGGTGATTACTTCTTCCATCGCCCAAGTAACTGAACTCGTAAACCTCATCGTTCCTAGTATCATACCGGCAGTGAGGGATAACTGACTAACTTATTCCGACATCAGGTCCCCCGCCTAATATTGTAACAAACTCCGAGACGAGGGGCTTTCTCCAGGGGCTTCGTGGAGAGGTAGGGTGACGTGGTAAGCATGTTTTCGTATCATACACGCTGGTGGGATCCTGATAGAATGATGATCCGAGGAGTTTATTGTATCGCCTGGTCCGATTTCTCGGAATGTCGTTTTTGGGCATTCAAGTTGTCAGGATAGTGTTTCCTCGGTCTTCCAGAACTGCTCCGGCCAAATATCCCCCCCCCCCGTGGCCAAGGTACTATACCAGTCTAGTGTATCATGATCATCACATATCATCACTCGAATTACTCAATTTCTCCCTTCAATATCGCAGACCAGCAAGCCAACACTAGCAGTGATTCAGTGATTCTATTAATTCCTCCCAGAAGCGAGAAGCTCCTACAAAGTGCTAAATCTATAAGTCGCCTCCCACACGTACGTCTCCCCGGGCCCGTAAAACTGGTTCCTCCCCCACTCCGGACTTATTCCCGTTAGCACCGGACGACACCAAAGTGGAGGAACGGATAGACACACTGATTGATACCGTCAACCCAATCCTGCGGTTCAAGCGCAACGCACCCGCTAGATTTCACGAACCCGTTCGTCGCTGCTCCCGGACCCCCCTGAGTCTTCTTGATGGGCATATCACCTGTAATTTGATAAATCACGCTGGCCCAATTTACCGAACGGGAAATAAAGAGTCAAATCATACCTCCCGACCAATAGCAGGAATACACCTGCATGCCCACCTCATCCGTGTGGATATCGACCTTTATCCCGCTCCAGGTGCTGCTTAGAGTTGCGACCGGTTCGTCGCATTTTGATTCCGGCTTATCCACCACCCAGCAATGGTTATACCCCTCACACCCGCTCGCTGTTCCGCAATTCCCCTTCCAGAGTGGGTTGTCCCTATCCGCCCCGATGAGTTTGGGCGCGGACCAAAAGTCGTTGATATCGCCTACAGGAATATCGACTATTTTTCCGGTGGGAAGCACGTTCGGATCCGGCTCCAGGAGGCGTTGGGAGAATGGCATGTGGTATGTGTGGTTGAGGATTAGGTCCGTGTCTGGATTGCTGAAGGCGTCGAGATTCCAATAAGTGTGCTGGGTTAGCATCAATGCTATGGGAAAGTCAGCGTGCGACAGTACAGGAGAAGACTACGTGACGTACGGGTCTTGTGCTGGGGAGCAGTCGCGGTCATCTTCACTCTCCAAGTCTTGTGCTTGAGCGTGTAAGTGATAAAGCCGTCCACGTCTCCGGGCATTCCCATGGAGGAATTGCCAGCATCGTGGATGGAAAAAGTGATGGAATTCTCGCTGAGGGCTACGACATCAAAAGCTCTGTATCCCCATCCGTTAAGCCCAGAGTGGAGGGTATTATTTCCCTCATTCTTCTCCGAGTTATAAGTAACACCGTCCATAGTGTACCGCGCATTCCCAATACGACCCGTGTATCGCCCCGGAACAGCACCATAGTGTCCTGGCGCGTTTACCACTAGACTCGCGTTAGATATGCTTCCAATTGAGAGGAGGGTAAATGGGGTTACCGTAATCCGAAACATTGTCAAATCCAACCACGATATCCCTTTCAACTCCATCTCTATCCTCCACAAAGAGGTTCGTGATTGTCGCTGCGTGCGGGATGAACTGCCACAACCTCTGTCAGCCCCTATTCAATTAACGGCGGGGAAGGATGGATCACCTGGGCACGAATACCCTCAGCAGTGAGAGTATACTTCCCGTCAGGTCCTGGCGGCGGGATGACAGGGGCACCCAGAGCAGGCGAAAGGATGGTGAGCAATAGCGAAAGGCTCTTCATAATTGCGCGGGCTTGCTCAAATGTGTGGATTACATGAGGTTATTTAAATAAATAAATAAATACAAGCTCGGGAGAGAGAGGAGAAGGCGTCAGCCCGGAAGCGCTTCTGACGGGTATTAGGAAACAATGATATATACAAGTATCCAGACAGCATGAAAAAGTACCGGCGCCAGAACGTTTTGAGCCTAGATTTAGTGTGGGCGGGCTCTCAAATGCTCACGGACAATTTCCGACACAAAATATCCGGTCCCATGTGTCCGAGTAAGGCAAAAAAAAAAAAAAGAAAGAATTTAAAATTTTTTTGTACGAGTACTTGTACAATTGTAATCCGCTACCGGTATCGGATCATCAGCTGAAATCTACAGTACATGTACCCGCTAGCCCACTATGGGAAGTTCGATAGATTAAGAGAATCGCCAAAACAGGATAATGAGATCCGACGCATCTAATGACCCCATGCCAGTGATACCACGTCAAGAAAACGCTAATCCTTCCCTGGAGCTTTTCTCTTTTTTTTCCTTCTCGGAATCCGGAGAATGCAGGGCTGGCGGAGATGGGTGGATTACGGTACTTTTATTATATCTGAACGAGTATACCCTTCAACAAGCCCATCCGAGACTAGCCCTACAACTGATCGGGCGTGATTGCAGGGGATACATGTGCTACCTTCCGAACAGGTATACCAACGGGAGTGCAAATATTCACGCACGGTACCTGAGTTTGGCGGTTAGTCGGGCCTATACTGAACTGTGTTAATCCATCCAAGGCGGTATAGTGCTACCGGTATTAGTGTCAGCACTCCTGGAAAACCCAATATGGTAGTGACAAATGCTTTTGGCAAAAGTATTGAAAACCGCTGGCGAGAAGCCCACCAGGGGACTCAGCCTCCCCGATCACCCTCAAGAGCCCGGGGTGTGATATCATAAGGTTATAGCACAGGGTAGAAGACGAACTGACTAACGCCACAACACAAAAGTTGATTTTAGCTTCCCGTAGTATCCCGTGGTTGAAGATTCAAATGTCCACCAAGCGTACTGTATACGAGCCCCTACCACGGAGCCAATCGCCAAAATCCAAGTGCTCTCCAACATGATATGCAGCTCAAGTGAAAGCCTGCAGTCATGGCAAAGTGCGGTTAGGCTGATATCGAACTCGGAGAGAACCTCGAGCGAGGAATAAACCGGGGAAGGATCCCGCAGGTGACGCGGGCGGGGGCGATAACTTAACGGGAAAACATCCAACGCTTTTCCGGTGGCGATAAATGAGCCCCGATGTCAACTGTCAGGATGTTCTCCAACAATAAAGCCTCCTGACAAGCCGGAATAGTCTCTGCCGATGCTTCAAGGGGGTTCTTGGGTGGAATGTATCGTACCGTATGTTAGGAGGGAAGAGGGGTGTCACACTTTCCTCATTAACGGCGGGAAATACCAAACTGGGAGGATAGGGGTGAAATGGTAACGGCCACTGGGATCCGTTTCCAGCACCTCCGAGTAACTTACGGTAGTTGGCAAATGTCGAAAGATGAACCGGAGCTTGAATAATTCTCGCTATTCGTTACTGCGATGCTAGAAACAGCCTTCAATCAAACTTTCGGCTCGGGATTCTGCAAAGGCACTGAAAGACACCATACAGTCAAAGACTAGCTAGGTGAAGTAGCAAGAGATAGTTCAAAGATCTGGAGGAAACCACGAGCAATGTCAGCTCAATCTAAAAGGTGTCGGTTCGACACCCGTTTCATTCACCTTATGTGATTTTGATTAGTGGCTGAAAAAATGCATTGCGTGGTTCCTGGCGCCACCGGGAAGCATCACTTGCCCAGCACCAGCGGCTGTCGACACGAGTTTGAAAAACCATTGGGAGGGTTAGGGTTATCAATACCTCATCCCAGTGAGAGACGCCCGTGAGAAAGGCCTGAATGAAGGAGAGTCGCGGGAATATTCTCATGATTACCCAACCACAAAAAGGTATCATACTAAAGACAAAGGGTTCGTTCAGAAATTGGAGAAATGGGCATTGCAATACATGACGCATGAATTAGTCTACCTTTCTTCCCGGCTCAGACCCCGCAACAGCACCACCTCTATCGCCAGTCTCACCCCCCCCTAAAAACCCACCATCGCCCACATTCTCCTCGGGAACGATCCAGTTGAGTAAAACTCCAACTATCGCGACAAGACAGTACGCCGTTTTGATCACAACACTGACCCCATCATAGAACCCTTGGAGACTTCCCCCTTTTCCGGTTGGCAACAGATGCAGCAGCCAGTCCGGCACAATCAAATCTGCTAGACCAAGTGTCAACGCGGCCGTGATGATGAATCTATTGCGCCTGTTCCAAGTCACGGTAGAGAGTATCCGAAGGCCAGAGACTACGATCGTGGTAAAGAGGAAGGTTGTCATTCCTCCGATTACGCTGGGTGGAAGAGCTACTATCGATGCACCGAATTTGCTGGCAATTCCTGCGAGGAGCAAGAAAAAGCAACACGCATAGCCCGCCCTGCGAGAGGCGCACCCCGTCAAAGCAATTACGCCCTGGAAAGGTTAGTTGGAGCGGGAAAGAATGAGGAAGAGTGATTACATTGTTTTGAGCGAAGCAGACAAGAGGGGTACATGTTCCTAGAGCTGCAAGGACACTCCAAATCCCATCCGCCGTTAATCCCCCTTGGACCCGGGTGTCCAAATTACCACTATTTCCAACTATATCTATTCCGCTCACCTCCGCCGTAGCAATCACGTCGCCGAGACAGCTAACCAGGGTTGTGATGCAGCAGGCAAGTAGCGGCAACACCAGACTCCCGTCCACCGATAACGGAAATGTCTTGACCCAGACAAATGTGCCACTCGGAGCGGCGGTAATGTTCTTGGAGTCGATGAAGCCGGTGGCAGCGGAAATTATGGCTCCAACCAGTAGCCCAACTGCAACAGAACAGCTCCGAATCAAAGGAGCCCCGAAAAGTTCTACCAGGAGGATGGTAGCATATACAGAGAAGCCCAATCCAATGAACGAAGGGTCACCCCAAGGCCGCGGCTCCGGTGCTTTGATATTCGGGCACAATTTGAAGAGTCCACTCTCAGGTCTCGCCATACCTACGCTCGTCAGCCCTATCCCTTCCCATCCAGGCTAGCGAAACTCACAAGGGCCACTGCCACCCGCCCAGCTCTTGACCCCACTAGCAACCAAGCCTCCCCCGATGCAGAGCAGGACCATCCCCGTAACCAGATTGGGGAAGATCTTCATTAGAGTCCTGGGCTTGATGAGGCTAATCAGAACCTGAAACAACATGACAACCGCTACGGTTCCAATAAAAGTGCCATAGGCATCCGGGCATGGCTGTTTAACTCCGTTTACAGACGAGCAATGGCCATTCTCGTATTGCCGGGAAAAGTATGCCTGAGCAATGGGAACCACGGCAAAGGCTTCCCCAACAACCGATATCATACCCGTGCCGATGTAGAAGCCAGTATTGAAGACCTTGAAGCGCACGATCTGGAAGAAGCTGAATACGCCGGAGAGGATCAGGGATGCCGAGACCAGGTACGAGATGGTCTCGGCATCGAGATTTGCACCCGATGCCCCAGCAATTAATAATGGTGGAGTGACCACTGCGAACCAATTAGTTGGCACTTTACAGGGCCGCAGGAGCGCAATACAGACCCCCGCCCATCATGGCAAGCGAATGCTGCAAACCCAACAAGATGGTCAACAGTAATGGTATCCTCTCATCAATGCCGTAAAAGGGCTTCACCCGATCCTTATACTTTCGATTAAACGGGGGAATATCCGGTGTCAATAACCAGGCATAGCTATAGTCCTCCCGTTAGCAACGCCCAACCCAGGAAAGAATGGAAGTGAAAGATGGTGAACCGACTCATAATTCCCGAGCAAACCCTCCCTGGTGGTGAACAAGAACTTTATCTCTTCCCAAGCAGCGACAAACCAGCCTTTCTCGACACTCTCTTCCGTGGGAACATAACTGGCGACCGGTGAATTGGCAACGCCCGCCTTAGCATCAATCACGGCCATGTCATTAGTTTGTTCGGCTATGTGTCGGTCGGCTGGTCAAATGTGACTACTACTACTGTTACCGGTACTCGACACGGAAAAAAAAAAAAACAGAGGGAAACGCACCGGGTATAAGTATCTGTATGATAGCATAACAGGACCAGAAAGATCCCCAACTCAGAAACCAAACCCGAAGACACGGTCCATTACCATACTATGTGCACTTGTACGCCCATCACAGAGAATACTGCCAACTTCCATCCCTCTCCTGGCAATATAACCCCCACACACCACACACAGCGAAAGAAGGAGGGAAAAAAAAAAGAAAAATAGCATAAACCGATCAATTACCACATCCGCACATGTAGCATGCCCGCAGCAAAAGATAAAATACGCAGCAAATGACGGTGAACATGTGTGATTGCCGCGATGTGTCAATGTACTGTAGAGTTGCCGGCCGAGCACGATACCCGAACGGAAACCGGGTGGGCTTGTTTGTGGGAGCGTCGACCGTGCCAATGTTGCAGGATGGGCTTCGCACCTCCTTAATTGGCTGGGGAAGTGGGGGGGGAGAGGAAACAAGCATCTTCTTCTGGAGTGGCATCATGCGATCGATATTCAAGTCCGCTGTGATGGAAGATTTCTCGGAAACCGACCTAGGGATTTTTTTTTTTTTTTTTTCCGTTTGTCCCATCATTCCTATAGGTCTGTTGTTTACGCACTTNCCTCCCCCAAACTTTGTACTCTTTCTTCGTCAAATACACTTGCACTTTCCACTTCAGGACCTCCAAGAAAATCTTCGCTTTCGCTTTTGGCTTCCACATCAAAGGCCAAATCTTGAAGGTGTTTCTGAAACTTCTCAACCTTCTCTTGTCCCTCAGATATCTGATATGTGAGATGGCTTTCCTCCTCTCGCAGGTTGGCGCTTGTCTTTTGGCGCTTTGGTAACTTTCCCTCCTCTTCTAACTTTTCAGTTTCCTTCTACTTCTTTCTACATTCAGCTAACTTCTTGCTTCTTATAGTAACCAAATTTGTTGCATGATGGTATTTCCTCTTAGCAGTTTTACATTCTTCAATCGATTGAGATTCAAAAAAGTGGGCAATATCATCTTAGTCAATTCAAGCCCTTCCTGAAGTAGGTATTCTTGTTCGATTTGCTTCTTGTTTATGGCGAATATCTGCTAACTGTTGTTTTAGATTGTGAATTTGCTGCTCCTTCTCCTCAATCTCGGTAAGAGCCCAATTAGCAGTAATGGCTAAGTTGCTAACGATTTTCTTTAATCCCTACTCCAGCGGATCATTTGTTGGTAGGCTCGCAAGCGCAATCAGTTACTGTTTTTCGATTTCAACTCTGTTTTGCGGTACATGCAGGCTATTGATTTGTTGGACTGAGAAGGCACTTAAGGATTTAGGATATAGTGGGGTTGGGTTTGGATCTGACTGGCTTGAAGTCATCAGGGTTGAATGGATTGTAGGCAATTTAGGGAGCAAGGCCTGAATTTCCATGAGTACGATATTTCTGTCAATAGGAACAAGGCCTGCATTGTGAAATCCACTTTAAATGTTACTTGGTGTGAAGGAAGCTCTCTGGGCTACCATGGGAATTTCATAAAAATTCTCTTTTGATACTCCATATTCATGTCTTTCAAAGCAATGTGTTAGTTCCTTTTGATACTAGTGTTTATAGAGACTGAAAATGCAAACGTCAAGTGGCTGCAATCGATGGGTTGTATGTAGAGGTAGACAATAGGGAACAATTTTTTGTGAGATGCAGAAGTCCAGAAATTTCATGTTAACATGACTGCTGTGTCCATCAAAAAGCAGAAGTCAATACTCATCGCTCACTTTCCATGCTGTGATACTGTCTTTCCCAAAGTTGTGTCTTGGATACTCCATTGCCATTTTCTCATTGGTCTACCCATTATGTGAGTGCCCAAAAAGAATATCTACTGGTATGCCTCTCACTTTTTTAAACCATTCTGCTACAAACTACTCTGCTTTGAGTATAATTGTAGGCTTCAGTGAAGTTCCATCTGCACAAACACCTTCAATAACTGTAACAAATTCACATGTACCATCCATATATTATTAGTACTACTATATCTATTTTAATAAATATAATATAAACTAAAAAAGTACATACTTTGTGCACAATACTTCAATTCCCCATTCTTACAAGGATTTCTAACAACCTCTAGTACCCTTTCTGACTGACCCAAGCCTAATAAAAATCTGACTTCATCAAGATTATAGGTATTTTGAGGAGTAATTTGATACTCTTGTACAATTGATTCTAACTATATAAATCTAATTGTAACAATTCCTGCCAGTTAGCGCTACCTTCACATGGGGGACGATATCTTAGCCTTGAACACTCGAGACTACTCGTCTTCTTCTTCCGAAGTCGGATAGCGAAGCACCTAAGGCTTCTATCTTATGACTCTCTTACAAGGGTGGTTGCGCAGCAGGGCCACATAGGCAAAGAGTAGAGTAGTAAAGTTATAGGTAAGAACATACAAAGATAATAGTGTGAAGAGCTCATCCTCCTCGGTCCCAGTGACTCTTTTTATACTCGCTCTTCACGCCAACCCTAACCTTATGACTCATACTTCTGTGTCACCTCCCATAGTCATGTGCACTAGTGCGTCACATGCGTGAGACCCATGACTCACTAGTTGAGTCATGTGTAAAAGTCATCACATCATATGACCTCGCAACTGCGAGTCGTCCAAACATATTTAACCAACCACTACATACTAGCAACTCACAACTGTGAGTCCTGCGAAACCCCATGACCCTAACATGAGTCATGGTGCAGAAGTCTAACCAATCTGTAAGCCTTATTCGGTTCTCCCAACATTCCGTTCTAAGTCTTCCATGACATAAGAAACCTTCCTCCCCTGTCAGCATTTGTAACACTAATTAATACGTGTTTAGGTAGAAAACTAACTAGAAAAGAAAAAATAAACAATTAAAATAGAAAATAAACAATAAAATAAATTAAGAAATAAAAATAAATAAAAAAAAACAGATAGAGAAATACCTCATCAAAGAAATAATTCATTAATCGCTGGTCATTTCCACGAAGGTTGCGAATAAAGTCTAACTACTTACTGAAGCGGGACCTTACTTCTGGATGTCATTTTTTAAAAGCCTCCTCCCATCATTTTTCAAGTGTCTCCTGAATTTCTCTTGCACACAATAGAGGTTGCAATTTCATGCAATTGCCATACAGTTGGAGGAAATCCCAGATGGCAGTGGAAATAATACTACTCTATTACTGCTCACTCTTCTTCCAGTAAGAGCTTTTGTCTTCTTTGGCCCTCCTCATCACGGTTCTTTCTTCCCTTCCAACAATCCATAATAGTACTGGGAGCTGCCTCTACCATTCCGGCGGCAACAGTAAAGCTTGGGGCAGTTCTGATCAAGGCCATCTTGATAGCTATTTGTTCTTAAACACGGGTAGGAATTGTTGAGTCTTTTGATCCTATTATTAGAGTAAATGGTATGAAATAGATGGATGAATTTTCTTGATTCTATCAATGTTGTTCAAGATAATATAATAAAATTCACTTTACTATTTTCACTTGACTAACAATTTTGGCTTGACTAACTACTCTTGAATACCAAGGTATGCCACACCTCACTAAGGGGTCTAGCGGTTTAATATCACTCGTATCACAACCAACCAACCAACCAATAGCTCCGATCCACAACTAAAGACTATTCCACAAATAGTGCCTATACAGTACTATACTCAGGTATAGTAAGTTGGGAGCACCGCCTATATTAGGCTTGGCCTGTATTTCTTTTTTTTTTTTCTCAAAGTCACCATAGAAGTAATCTCGCTTCTTCAGTTTTTCCATTACAAGTCCACAGCATGAAGAGCCCGAACACAAGCACGACGACCGCTATTTTCCGGACGATTGAAATAGCAACAACAAAGATCGAACACGATAACGTGAAGAACCAATAGGAGGACCTGCACAGAATATGTCGACGGCAGAGAGAAGTCTTTAGGGTAGGTGCTTCCTTGGACAATGTCGGCGGGAAAAAGGTCAAAGGGGGNGCTGCCCCCACCCCGCGCTCAGCGAATGGTACCCACACTCCACCCGAATTATCAGAAATCCCCGCCTTGCCCCGCCATGCCGGCAATAACGCAGCGCCCTATCGTGATATCAACTCACATCCGGAGCAATACGAGTGCAAGTGCCACCGGTATGCGGGACATTGCCAGCTAATTAGTAATCCCCATCCAACATATCATACCTTAACAGCGCCCGTATCCATCCCCGGTTCAGCTGGATTTTGGGACTGGTACTGTACGGGTGGGTAATCCACAGGTGCAGGTGCATCCTTTCCCTCGCCTACGGCACAGTGCTCGAACACCGGCAGTGGCGGAACGGCGCTTACACCACCCGAACGGTGGAGATCTCGATACAAGGAAAAGTTCGAGTTTTCGTTTTGGTGGTAAAGTGTGTTCGGGGCTGGTGTCCCGACGACAATGTAGCCGGGCTGGGATCGGCAAACCCCTTCCCCCCCCCCGCTTCACCGCTGGAAATCGCGACATGGAGCGGCAGCGTGAGAAATCGCTGCCGGGTGGCGTGGAGGTGACGGGAGTGGATGGCGTGAGTATGCAGAACATCCAGTGGACAGTACTGTACAGTACTGTGCGGGTGCTGTGCCCCACTTTTGTCGCTGGTGTGTCCAATCGCTATGGTTACGCTCCGGGCTGCCCCACTCACTCAATGCTTCCCCGCTCTAGTATGTATAGTAAGTGTGCTGTATCCCACCAACCGATTCTCAATCCCGGTGCACAGCCTGGCGAACTAAAGCCATCGTGCATCCGTGCCGCAATCATTACCACAAGTAGTACAAGTACAGTACAGTACAGTACTCGTGCCGGTACCGCAACTGAGAGTGGATTACCATACGAGCACATTCACGGAGGAGGAACGGAGGAATGGAGGAATGAAATGTGATATAATAGTTCTGCTACTCGAGTATAGACTAATACCCCACCCACTCGCCACACACACACACACACACACACACATACATACACACGTAAATCAAATTCACCGTAGCGCTCAGCCAGGATTCGAAAGCCCAGTGCGGTACCTGTGCGTTGATTAGTGACTTGGATCGCCGAAGGATACCGTAACCTGTACTGTTACAGTACAGTACTCTACAGCGATTGGCAAGTGTCACCCCCTCAGCGAGGCGGCACCAAGAAGAAGAAGAAGAAGAAGAAGAAGAAGAAGCAGAAAAAAGACACCTCCCCTGGTAAATTTACTTGTGCTCCGTAGATTACTCGTCCTCTTTGACAGTCAGCAACGCCGATGAGTGAAAAATAAATAAAAATACAGGTGGTGTGGTTCGGATGTGCGTGTGTGCAATCTGCGGATGGCGGTTGGGTATGGATAGGTGGGTGAAAAGAAGGTTTGACTTTGTTTCTTGTGCCTTGATCGATCGATTGGATTTCTTTTCCTCTCCTGAACTACCGGTGCTCCTGCACTTTGGAGGGGTGCATAAAGTACCCCTTCCATGGGCCCTCGACGAATGGCCTTTCCGCCGCTGTGCCGTTCCGTGCAAGTCCTGGGATAAAGTTTGGGCAATTGATTCCTGTTGACAGTGACGATCCTTGTTTCGCAGAAAGAAAAAAAAAACCCCCCTCGCTTGATGCTGGTATGATACCGTACCCGTCGGTGTTATCGTTTCCTCCGGGCAATCATAAACACGGAGCACGCCGGACGCTTCACGCTTCACGCTCTGGTAAAAAATTAATCTCAAAATCTACAATCTCCGTATCCGGACACTAGATTTCCCGAGAATGGTTAGCAAACTGGCACACAACAGGACTCGTCGCGTCCCGTTAACCTGTAGGGTTTATTGGAAAATTCCGTCGACTCGTNGGAGAGGGGAAAAACACGGAAAATACAGGGATAAGAGATAGCAAGCACGCAGGGGAAGAAGGGAAAAGGCAAAAAAGGGAAGAGGAGAAGTCGGAAGAGGAATGTTGGGGGATGGAGGCTTGGAAGAGAAGAGATGAGAAGGAAAAATGGGGAAAGGAAAGGGAGGAGAGGAAAAAGAGAAAGGAGGAAATAGAGGGGAGAGGAATCAAAGGAGGGCTGACGGCAGGACAGGAATACAAAATCAGGAAAGATTTTGAAAATTGGAGGAAAACAGTGGGAAAGATAAGAGATATGTTTGGGATAGGGGAAGTGGAAGCAAGAGCATACAAGTTGGATCTAGAGGTGCGGAGCACGACGGGAAGACTAGGAGGGCTGGAAGAGTTGGTAAAAGGAACAGGAAAAGAAAAGGGTAAAGGGTTGGATAAGGTAGTACCGGTGGAAGGAGGAAGAACATATAGGGAAATACTGAAGGAAGAAAGAGAAGAGGGAAAGGAGGAAAAAAGGATAAGGGAGGAGCGAAAGGGGAGAGAGAGAGAGAGAGAAAAGGCGATGAGAATGGAAAGGGAGAAAAGAATAGAAAACTGCTTTGAAGTGGTAATGGATTCGCAGAAGGATATGAAGGGAGAATGTGGGATGAAGGGGTTGGAGGAGGAATTGGAACTGGAAGAGGGAACAATTGAGAAGGTGGAAAAAAGAGGTTTGAGGTTAAAGATTACGGTGAGGGAGAAGGAGGATTTGAGGAAGCTAGAAGAAGTAGGAACGGAGGGATGGCAGAAGGTTATGAGAGGGAAAGTGAAGGAAACAAAGAGGGTAGACCAAGGGGCAGGGCTGGTATTACTGGGAATTGATGTTTACGAATGGGGAGGGGAACTTAAGGAGGTGAGAGAGGGGATAGAGCAGGAGAACGATACCAAATTGATGAAGGAGGTTACATGGTTATGCACACCGGAGAGAGCGAGAGGTATGGGAATAAGGATGGTGGGAGTGGTGTTTCACGTGGCACAGGAAAGCGAAAGACAGGAGATGTTGGAAAAGGGAATTACATGGCAGGGAACAAAGACGGAAGTGAAGAGATTTGTAGATCAGAGGGAGATACAATGGTGTACGAAATGCGCAGTGGTAGGACATAGCTGGTGGAATTGTGGAAAAAAGGAGGGAGTGTGTGGTATTTATGGGGTAAGGGGACACACGAGTTGGCAACACAGGTGTGATAGATGCAAGATACAGAGGGCAGCATGTATATATTACAGGAGATGTGCGATGTGCAAGGGACTACACATGGTGAGGGAAGCGAGAGAGAATAACTGCCCGGCAGTGAAGGCAGAAATGGCAAGAGTAAGGAGTTTGGATTAGATGGCGAAAGGAGAGGAACAAGGAGAGGGGGTGAGAGTGGTGTCAGGAAATGTGAGGGGAGCAAGAGATGGGTTATTTCTGTTGGGAACGGAATGCAAGGAGGTGGATGTGATTTTGGTACAGGAAGTGGCAACAATAGGAAAAGAGGGAGTGTATAGGTTGGAGGGATATGAAACGATTGCAGGAATAGGGGGAGGAATCAGAAAAGAGAAAGGAAGTATGGTGGCGATATATTTGAGCAGGAAATGGGAAGGGAAGAGTAGGATTTTAGAGAGGAGACAGGACAAGATTGGAATTGAGTTGGATGTAGGAGGCACAATAAGGTTGGAAATATGGAATATGTATGTGGGGGCGGGAAAACATGGAAGGTACCAATAAGTGGAAAGAGAGGGAAATGTGGTGGTGATAAGGGATGCGAATGCAATACATGAAAGATGGGGAGGAGATGGAGCAAAGGAAAACTATGGGGGAAAAAAGGTAGTGGAATGGATGGATGGGATAGGATATAGGCTAGGTACACCAAGGGGGGAAATAACGAGAATCAATCCTAAGGAGAGAGAAAGGAGCAATACACTAGATATAGGGGTATGGGGAGGGGCGTTGGAGGTAGAAGGAAAAGTAAGAGAAGAGATAATAGGGTTAGATCATAAGCCAATAGAGATGGGGGTGAGGGTATGCGGATAGAGGGTGGAGAAGGAAGAAGAGAAGAAAGGAAGAGTAGACTGGGAAAGGTTTGAGGCAGATTTGAAGATAACGGAAAAGTGGAAGGGATGGGAAGAGAGGGTGGAGAAACGGAGAAATAGGGAGGAATTGGAGAAATTGATTGAGGAGGGAAGGATGGATTAAAGGGAAGATTGAAGAATGCAGGGAGAGGAGAAAGTGAAAATGGAAAAACAAGAAATGGTGGAACGAAGAAATAGAAGAGGAATACAGAAGAGGAAAGGAGAGACTGAAGGAACAGAGGACAAAGTGGGGAAAGGAAAGGAAAGAGGAGATAAGGAGAGGAAAAAGAGAGAGCTCGGAAGAAAGATAAAGACGGCGAATAGAGATCATTGGGAAAAGTTTTTGGAAGAAATGGGGGTGAATGATAGTTTCAAATGGGTAAAACGGGACAGGGACTTCGTGCAGAATTTGCCGGAAATTGAGGGGGAAGAAGGAAAAGGGAAGAGAAATAATAAGGGGTTTGGGGAAAAGGGAGGAAAGAGAGCAGGAACGAGAAGGGTTTTGGGAAAGGGTAGAACTAGAGGAAGAGAGGGTGGAAGAGTGTCTCAAGAAACAGGGAAATAGAAAAGCGGAAGGAGAGGATAAAATAGGGGGAAAAGTATGGAAAGAAATTTGGGAGGAAGGGAAAGGAAGAAAGGTGATAACAGGGGTGTTGAAATGGAGTTTGGAGATAGAGTACGTGCCGAAACAGTTTAGGAAGGCACTAGAGGTAGTGATGAGGAAACCGAGAAAGGAGGATTATGGGAAACTAAAGAGTTACAGGGTGATAAATTTACTGGATGTATGGGGGAAGGTGTTGGAAAGGAAAGTGAGTAGAAGGCTGAAAAAATGGGGGAAAAGAGGTATGAGAGAGGAACAATTTGGGGCGAGAAGAGGGAGGAGCAGTATGGACGCAGTGGGAGAGCTGTATAGACAGTGGGAAAAGGAAGGAAAGGGGGGGTTATTGCTATATATGGATGTGAAAGGAGGGTATGAGAATGTAGGGGTGGAGAAGATGAAGGAGAGACTGAAAGGACTGGGCGTGGAAAGATACCTGAGGAAGTGGGTTAGCTCTTTTCTAAGAGAAAGGGGGTGAAAGTGAAACTGGGAAAGAGAAATGGGAGAGAGTAGATCAAAGTGAAAGGGGGAACGGTGCAGGGGTCACCATTGAGTCCAATATTATTTATGATGATATTGGGGGGAGTAATGGAAGAAGTGAGAAAGGAGGAGGTAGAGGGCATGAAAATGGTGGCGGTGGTAGATGATGTGGATTTTATAATAGGAGGTGGGAATAGAAAAGAGGTGGAGGAGAGAATGAGGAAAATGGAAAGGGGATTAAGGAGAGGGTTGGAGAAATGGGAGGTAGACGTGCAGACAATGAAACTGGAGGCGATGTGGATGGGAAAGGATAGGAATGAGTGGGAGGGAGGGATAGAATGGTTAGGAGAGGAGATAAGTTTGAAGACGGTAGTGAGAGTGTTGAGAGTGTGGTTTCAGAATAATAGAGGATGGAGGGAACATGTGAGGAATAGAATAAGATTGGCAGAGGGAAGATGGTGGATGATGTGGAAATTATTGGGGAATGGAGGAAGAGGAGCAAGAGTGGGGGTGTTGAGGAATGTGTTTAGAATGGTGGTACTGCAGATATTGATATATGGGATGGAGACGTTTTGGAATGGACAGGTGGAAATGAGAAAGATATTGCAGGTGTGGATAAACAGAGGGCTGAGAAAGATTTTGGGGGCAATAAGAACAACGCCAGTGGATGAGATGTTGGGAGAAATGGGAATGAAAAGGGTAGAATGGGAGTTGGAGAAGAAAGTAGCGAGATGGGGGTACAGATTGGCAAGGGGAAAAGAGAATGGGAAATTGGCAGAAGAGGTGAAAGAGAAGATAGAGGAACCAGGGGGAGTATATGAAGGGGGAATAATAGGAAGGATATTGAGAGGATTAAAAGAAAACAAGTTGGAAGGGGAAAGGTGGGAGGTAGAAAGTGAAAGGATGGGAAAAATAAGATGGAAGGTGAACATAAGCGGGGGAAAAGAGGAGGGAATAAAAAGATAGGAGGAGGAAAGGGAAGAAAGAGAA
>PYWC01000007.1:3176833-3227935 GCA_003182015.1 Tuber magnatum
CGATGGAAACAGCAGACTTCGACAGATAGTATTCTTAAATATACTTGGTTGAATGGTTACTTCTTTGATCTCCTATTACACCCCGTTCGAAGCCTCCTTTAGCAAGCAGCGCTCGCTTCGTGTTGACCACGAAGCCATCTGCTCCTATCGTACCGCTACATGACTAGGGCCCAGCCCGAACACGTTACAGATGACCTGACGCCAATCCACCTGTATCTAGTGCCAAT
Organism: Tuber magnatum; assembly: GCA_003182015.1. Lineage (NCBI taxonomy): Eukaryota > Fungi > Ascomycota > Pezizomycetes > Pezizales > Tuberaceae > Tuber > Tuber magnatum. The sequence continues at coordinate 3,177,061 of PYWC01000007.1, forward strand.
GAGCCATTGCAAAGGACAGCCAAAGTCCTCTCCTCCTCTCATCAAGGAAGGGCTTCTTCTGTGCAATCCTTCGTGAATAGCCTTCCATTTTGAAGGCTTTCCGAAGCATTCTTTTGCAAGCCTGTATCCCACAAGCTACTGCTACTTCTAGGAGTGGCATCCTATGATGAGCAGTACTCATATTTGCAGTAGCAACAGGCTGATGTTGGGTAGGAGTGTTGAGAGTGAAGGCATGTCCTTTGGGCTTTTTTGGAGTTGACAGGCCCTGACAGATGTCATAGACTGTAGTCATGCTCAAGTGCTAGTCTTCGGCAATTTGTCAATATGTCCATCCCGCAGAAAATCACACAGTCTGGACTGCACATCGTTGTTTATACAATGCATGCTAGTATTTAGGATCTGTTATTGTAAATAATACTAAACTTTGGTAAGTGACTATTCATAATTGTACAACATTTTGGATATTTTACTAACCAGTGATGTTTGTATTATAATTATTCTTAATGTTGACGATATTTGAGAAACCAATACTTTGGTGTATACTAGTACAGGTATCTTAGAGAGTGAGGATACTTAATTTTCTAATTAAAAATTTCCCTTTTCTTTTTCATTTTTATACTAACTACTTTAACTATTTACTGGGGTGATTTAGTGTACTTAGCAGTGCAATCTCAGCTCCCAGGACCCCCCCTGTGTTCGGGCTCTTCATGCCGGGGACTTGTACGATACCACCACCACCACCATCTACACCCACCCCTCTTGATGACTCTGTAATAGCAACACATCTTTCAATCATTTATCTAAATCCAAAATTACAGATACAAGTAGTTACAAAAAAAAAACAATCTTGAAATTACTACAAGTCCTTGGACCTAGCTATTGTTGAGAAGAAAATTCCGCACACGCAATACCAGTGTTAGGAGAAAGTGAGCAGAGGCACACCCTCACCCACCGTGATCATGAGGTATCACTCGAGTTTACTAAAAAAATAAAAATAAAAATTTCTAGTTTCCGGACGAATACCCTACGCTACACTACCGGATTTTAGAAGTGAGCCCGACCTATGGTTCCCGTACCCCCCGAGTAGGTAATCGTGCTGGTGCTTTTTTTAAACTTTTTTTTTATGTGTGCGTGTAAAGTACCCGTTACTGTCCCGGGTTGGGTTCTAGCCCACTCACTCGCCCCACCGTGAAGTTTTTTTTAAAAAAAAAAAAAGCACGAAGAGGTACAATCAGTGGCAGTCGCTCCTGGGCATTTTTGTTGTCCATCACTACCGTACCGTAATCCGATCCTGCGCCTGCAGTGTACTATTGTACGTGTGCACTAGGCGTGTTGCCATGTACGGTGGCGGTAATCTTGGGTACTATGGGTCTTGTATGGTCTAATATGATATTGGGAGAGAGGGAGCGCACTGTAGGACACCAGAGTGTGCACACATGGCGATTTATCTCACTCACGTCATATAGGAAGCTTTCTCTTATTGCAAAACTAGGTATCACAGTTGCTGTGGCTATCTTTCAGAATCTGCTCGTCTGCACCCTCCCTCCTCCCTCCTCCTCCTCGTCCCGCGTCTGCCGTGGGTGTAGCAAAAACGCCCCTAATTCGCGCTCGTCTCCCCACATCCCACCGATGCGTACTTCCGGTTCGAGAAATATTTGCCCCACGTATTGCCAGCGTAAGCATGCGTAGTTGTTGTAGCTCTTTAGGAACTTTATGCGTCCGTCGTCCGACACCACGCCTTCGATAACCCAGGTCCCTGCCACGTCCGCCCCCTGAGAGAATATCCCCATGCACTGGCCCACTCCCGAGATTGGTGTCATCTCAAAGTTGAAATGTATGATTCCGGAGTTTGACGCTGCGGTTGGACCCATAGGGATGCTGTCAGAATGTGCTGGGAAGAGGGAAGTATGGTAAAAGTAGCGCCCTTCCCATGGCCTGCCGAACAGCTGTTTGAGTTCTGATTCTTGGAAAAGCTTTGCCGGTGGTTCTGGGGTGCCGGTGATGGTTGGGTCCGCTCCGTAGTCTAACAGCAATGCCCTCACGGCGTGGTTTTCCGTCTCGTTAGCCGCGTCTAAGGCTGTGCCGAAATACGGTCCCCGTGCATTAACGTCGGCTCCGGAATCTAGGAGGATCTCTACAATGGTCCGGTTGGAACGGGAGGTTGCAGCATGCAATGCCGTACCATAACACCCGGCCTCAAGATTAATATCTGCGCCTGACTTCAATAGCTTTCTAACAATGCGTGTATGCCCTCCTGCCGCCGCCGCGCATAGGGCTGTTCCGTAGCCTCCGGAAACTCGGTTCACATTTGCTCCTGCCTTGATGAGTTTGACGACAATTTTTTCGTGTCCTTTCATGCTTGCCACTAAGAGTGGGTGTCCGAGAGTCTGCCAACTTGTACCGGCAGGGGTTTCCATTTCCCCGGAGTCTGTCCCAAAAGAGCCCTTTCCCTCCTCCCCCTTCGCCTTATCATCCTCCTCCCCCCTTCCCCCTCCTCTCTACCGGCATCCCGGGGGTCCTTGTATCCCTCAGTCTCTAAACCTGCCCCTCCCTCCACGAGCCGATCTACAGCCCATTCTTCGCCGATGTAAACAGCGGCTTGGAGCGGTGTTCCATGGGCCCCACCTACGGCATTAACGCCGGCACCATTGGACAGAAGAGTCTCGGCTATTTCGCAGTTCTTGGCGAGCACGGCCGCCTGCAAAGGCGTTCCTACGCTGCCGAAGGGGCGATTTAAATCTGCTGCATGCTCTATCAAGTATTTGGCAAGCCTCGTATGACCTCCGCAAATGGCAGCCATTAGAGGTGACCCAAATTCCTCATCAATGACATTGACGTCGTGCCCTTTCTCGAGAAGGTCCGAGACCAACTCAGTCAAACCGAACATGGAAGCGTATACCAAACGCTCGGGGATATCTGCCTCCTCGGGATCTCCATAACCCTTGAGGGATGCGTACTTCTGCGCCCAACATGAGAAGTGTCCTTGGTCGTCGTTGCCAATAAATTCGGTCAACATATCCACTGGTCTGTCATCGGCTGTAGTTTGTAAGGCATAGCTAGCCCAAGAATGGGTTGCCCATACAAACAGTGGTGGCTCCTCAGAAGGCTTGTGCAGTTTTCCGAAGCCACCGGGACTGTTATTGAAAGCATCAAAACTTAATACAGTCAAGCACAGCACTGAGGTCAGGGCATATGCCTTTTGTAGGTCGATATAAAAGGTACTCGCAACCGATTCCGCATCCAGGCACTTTGTCGATTGCAAATATTCTAGTACCGAGTGATGGGATATCTCGAATGACCTTCTGTCCGAATCAAACCGAATGAGTCCTTTGCAGATATTCAAAAGAATTCCCGGAGGACATCTCCGAGAGGCGTCCAATTCGACATCTCCCTTTTCGACGCTCAAAGCCTTGAGCAAAAGCTCCTCTCGAACTTGGACACTGATGACGGCAAGCAGGTGGAAGGTTTTATTTGCAAGCTTCCGATTTTCTTCCCCCATCTCGTATATATTCTGGAGGATACGATCATAAGTGGCGTCAAGGTCGGGTGGCAATTCGTCAAGGGCGTTACAGATCGCTTTCCTGCTCGGAAGATTCGCAATGTGTTCGATTTGACACTTGGCCCATTGGAACCTGTCTGCATTAGCTAAACCCACTGCAGAAAAGAGCTAAATTATCTACGAACATTCCTCGCGTGGCATTGACTATTGAACTAATTATTTCTCCCTTCAATCCGGTGTCCGAAGAGAGCAGAGGATTTTGTGTCTTTTCATCGAGCACGGTTTGGACATACTGCTTGACATCATCGATTATCAAGTCCGGTTCGATATGGATGCGCAGGCACTCGTCCAAAACCGTCTTTATAACCTCGTGTTCTCTGCTGCTGACAAATACCTTGATATTCTTTGATTTCCTCGTGAGCTCTAACAACCGGGATGCGACGGAACCAGCCTCCGAGCACTCATCGAGTCCATCAACGACGATAATCAACTGGTAATGGTATTCCGATATAGCGATTAGCAACGTGATCATGCGCTCGACCTGCGTCTTCTCAGAGATGCCCGAGTGTCTTAGGATGCATTCAGCATAGAAGCTATCCACCATATCATCCACGGCTTTATTTTTGTATAACAACGAGGACAGAAGTGCCCCCAATATGTTGGTCAATTTCCTCCTCTCGATGAGGCTGGAATCACAGTAAAAATAGGCGAGAGTACGGTTAGCAGTGTTTTGACAGTGATCGTGGACATAGTCGATAACTCGCGATGTTAGAATTGTCTTCCCCGCACCAGCTAGATCGGTTGTAAGCCATGGAATCCTGAGTCTCCACCTCAAGTGAGTACTTGCCTATTCCCGAGAGCCAAAGCATCTGTGAACGATTTTTCAACCATTGCTGAAAGTTATCGGATTGCACCAGCCACTGCCCAGCTGTGGGGTGCCGTGCCCCACTTGCCGAATGGTGGGTGGAATTGATCGATTGGAGGTCTGCAGGAGATAGCCACTCGCGTATAGCGCCCAACCTTTTTTCTAGACTTCAAGTCAACCTATAGCTCAACACTTGACCGCTAAGATCTCTAAAGCAGTTTCACATACGTCTCGCTTTTTCGGCTTCCTCCATTTTAAGGCTTTCCTGCCCCGATAGTACCGCCCCTATCTCGTCACGGATACCGCTTAAGCGCTCCTCTATGTTGTATATAGTGGCACTATGAACGCTACTTTCAGCTCTCATTGCATCATATCTTGGACCTTCATACGCTAGGGATGGTCTCTTACAGTTCATCCGTGACCAGAGCGAACGTTAACATGGACTTGCATCGCTCAAGCTTGGTCAAAAGCCCTGGGAATTTCTTCATTTTTTCGGGCAATAGCAATAACTTCACGGCCGTGCCTAGGCCTGCTGACACCGTGGCGGGCGATTCCTCAGGCGACGACCTCCGGGCACGTGACAGTGAGCTGCGAACCACACGCTTCGCCGATAGACCCGAGAGACTCTTTATACCACCCAGAAGGGTTTCTATTTCAGTTAGAACCGAAGCACACGCTTCCAAGGGCTTTCCCAGCCGAGAGGCAAGGCCATTCGCTCGTGGTGTGTCTCCGTCGCAGTAGGCTTTGAGGGCAGTCTTTAAACCGAAGAGCAGCCCACCCAAGATCGAAACTTCTCTGATCAGGTCCCGCAATTCGTTGGGCGAGTCCTCCACCGCTGAAACAAATCTGCAGATTGAGCTGACAATCCTCTCCGCTAAGCCAGCAACGGTAATAATATTGGCAGTAAGAGAGAGAGGATCCGCCATTTGAGTTCTTTCCCATGGGCCGTGATGGAAGTACTGTACCGGAAGCCATGCGGAGGTTAATCACCTAGGACTAGACCGTGAAATAGCGGCCTGCCATTTTGTAGATTAATGTAGGTTTACCAACGCCCCCCCCCCCTCTCCCTCCCTGAGCTATCATACATGGTAGGAGCCTTGCAGCGTTGAAGGGTTTATTTAGGCGATAAACCTGGCCTACAGTATATTGTCAGCCTACCCCTATCTCGCGCCCTCTTTGCAGCCTACGGTATGATACCAGCCGTATTTTTTTGTTACCGTAGCGAAACTCAAAGTTTCAGCCAAGAAGATAATATAATATTATCAAACTCCAACTTGTAAGCCGGAAAACACAACTATAAAAAAAAAACACAGAAAGGGGCTTGGGCCTGGTCGGCATGTCTATCATATTTATTATAATCAGATTTTTGAGGGTAGCATATTTCCTGATATCCAAAGAAATCTGCCCAAAAAGCAAAAGATAATAGAATATCATAGCTTGATAGTAGATGCCTCTGTGCTCCCTTTTTGTAAAGGGAAAAGATAGTTAGAGGGCCCACAATTGATAGAGTAAGGAAAATAGTGATGTTGTAAAATACCGGTATGGTGCTTCCAATGTTACGATGATATATCTGGCAACACCACTATTTTCCTTACTCTACAATTGTTTGGCCCTCCATAGTTTCCCCATTCCATATAATGAGTACAGGAGTACCAGCTATTGGACCATGGCATCAAATTTTTGTTCACAGTTAGATTGATTTGAATTTCAGGAAATATGGTGCTTTCAAAGATATAATCATATTTTTCTATTGGGACATGCGGAAGAGGCCCTGAATGTTTCTTTAAAATTAAGCCAGATCCAGGTGAGTTAACCAATACCGGTATACCCCCCCGAAAGTCTTAGAGACATATTTGGCGGAGGAACGGCGATTTGTGTGAAAAGGTTTTCCTGGGGTGCCAAACAAGATAATCAACATGGTATCAACGCATCTTGGGAGGGCGTCTAACTTACCCGGTCACTTTTCTAGAGAGGAAATTTACTGACAAACTATGGGCGGCACCTGCCACCCACGAGCACGAGTCCGGTGCTGGCCAAAATCAAAAACTTGTCCCCGCGCAAATCACTTGAAACCCGATCCACAATGGAACAGAATCCGTGCCAAGCGTACAGTACCAAATCGGTGTCACTTACCATGGGTTGTAAACCTTTCATGGAATGATAACATTACCTAAAAAAATGGGGATCCCGAGAGGCAGCGCCTTCAATGGCCAAGTTACTGGAATGGGTTTAGCCCCCCACATTAGGACGAAAAGTGCTGATACTTGTATCATAACTTATTCGGCCCCCACTCGTACCGGGGTCAAGGGTAAGTAAGGCGAACTTGCTCTCCTCAGTTCTGGAGTCGCCCGGCCAATGAGGGAAGGGGGGTTTCTGTGGTTTCCGAGTTTTTGGCGTTCGCCCGAATTTTTCCCCTTGATTTGGTGTTGGCTTATCATACCTCCCCAGAGTGTTGATGCCGGTTCGGTGCGCCCCTATAATTAGTTACGAATACAAGCTATTGAATTGAACCACTTCCAAAAACTGCCAAGACTACCGGTTATTGCTTGTATGGTTACACTCGCCAAGCTTTGGCCGGAAGCTCCGGCAAAGCCCAAGTCAGGTTCCACTTCGCCTCACTTATGCTCACCCCCCCAGTACGATACCTGAGAATCCGCATGCCGTGATATACCCAGCAGTCGATGCCAACAGACTCCCTGGAGAACCTTCAGTGCGCCGAGACCTCATTGCTTTTTGGCTGTAGGGGGCCAGAGAGCACGGGGCAAGCCGTGGGGTGCCGGTACTCGTACTTGTATGATACCCGTACACTGTTGATTGATGCCTGGTGAGCTGTAGCAAGACACAGCAGGCACAGGTGAGGAGGGAGGTAGGGTAGGGTAGGGAGGAAGCGAATGAGAATCAGGGAGAGCGCACTCGCTTTTCCGGAGGATAGTTGGCTGGCAAACGATCCGGGCTTAGGCTGCGACTATGATACTATGATATTAGAATCAGTTCGCAGCGCGCGGGTACTGTACTAGGGGGTCGATAAAAGTCGGGACCACCTCCATCAGGAGGTGTGAAATTGTGTGAGAACTAAACCAGATTAGGGAATTCGAGTGATGCCTTGTGAGATTTCTTTGGTGGTGGCAAAAAGTCGGGACCGGTAACACAAGCATTTGTGAGCACTTTCTCCAGCAACACGCCAGAACAGTGCTTGTGTTACCGGTCCCCAAATACCCTTACACCCGAGTACATCTTGGCCCTAGAACCAAAGTCTTGAGATTATTATCAAGATGATTTTTCGTCACCATCATTCGTAAATTTATTTTCATTAAAAACTCATTCTGTTTCATCGGATACCATCATTCTCTTCGTCCCCTTTCCGGTCTCACGCCCCATGATGTACGGATGTTCCTATGACCCATAGATACTTGCTCGGTATGAAGCATGGTTCCATGTAGGGATAAAAGGGCATAAATCCTCGTAGAGGAAGGGTCTCCCTTTGTCTTTGGATAGAAGCGGGGCAAACTTGGAGACGAATGTATAGGTCTTTTCCCACACCTGTTTTATGCTTACTACAAACTCCATCACAAAAGTAGGCGCCTGGACGCAAGTGTTTTCATTACAGTATCATCATGGATTGCTCCCACTTCCTCCTACGCGATTCGCTTACTGTCGGTATGTTCGATCGGTCGCCTCGAGCCCTGACCCTGGCCGACTCCCACGAGAGCGGACAAAAGAGTGAGGAAAGAGTACGAGTATTATCGTGTGGGCGCTAGATGACTACTGGGTGGATTTTTGGCACAAGCGTTTACATTCTCCTAAGCCACAAGCTAAATTCCATCCATACAAGCACCGCCCGCAGGATTTCATATCATACATGCACGGTAGTGTATCTGGAAGCACCAGTACCGTATCCTACCGTGTACGGTGCGGTATTCACCAGCGGTGAGGGGTTGATCCGAGGAAAATACTAGTAGCTGCACCCAACAGCACTGTATCATACTGTACGGCACTCCTGTCCCGCACGGTACCAGTACCAGTGCACGTATGGTACCACCGGTTCTCTGCTCCTATCATACGGTATTTGAGTCGCCAACCATGTTCAGCTGAAGGGTGCATGAGCAGTTCCCGCAATTCCGACACGCCAAACAAGATGGTGGAAACCCAGGGCGTGTCGGGGGGGTTTATCTTGGGAACACAGGTGCGTGCCAGAGTCCCCAAAACACCGTACAGAGCTCTTAACCTGGGTGTGTTTGGCCGGGTCTTTTGTGGTCACGCTGTCGGCCTTGGTGGTGGGTTGCTCTGCGTATTTCACAGTCTACCGGCAATCTCTGTCCCGTATCCCACTCCCCGACACTCCTGCCCTGACTCAGCCTCGGCTGTACCTCGCCGATTTTACCGGGCCGTGTGATACTTGGAGCACATGTACGGCACTGCGCCACAAAAGACGAAGAAGATGTGGGCGGTTGCCCAGCTGAGCAGTTGGGATGAAGTCCGTGATGAACCTTTTTCTTTTTTCTTTTAATACCGCGGTCAGTCCAGCACGGTGCCGGTATGATACCCCGTTTAACGAATCATACCGGTAGGACTTGATGGGGCCCTTGCATCACCCACACCCCAATATTGCCTACGTCATCCGCCCTGCCCTTGGGAGTTGGAGCTAAAGTGAAAGGATTCACTTGTTTCCCCTCTTCCCCCCAATTTCCTCATCCTCTCAAGTCTCGAACCTCTTCCCCGTCACCGATCTGTCGAAATCATATTTCCGAGGGGGATATGGGGAAATCCAACAAATATCGTCCCAGTTCGCGCTCACCCGAGCGTCGCGGCGATGACGGTAGACGCTACGAAAAGCGTTACAAGAAGAGGTACGATGACGGTTCGGGTGAAGAGTATTCTGGCGATGAGAGGACAAGCAGGGTGAAGGGTGATGAGTATTACCGCGAGAAGGAACGTAGGAAGCGTGAGAAGGAGGAGAAAAAAGAGAGGAAGCGCAGGGAAAAGGAGAAAGAAGAGGGTGGGGAATACGGTAGCCCTGGGCGCCGTCACAGTCGTGAACGAAGCCGTGAGCCCGGCGGTGAGCGTCATCGCGAGGAGGAGGGAACGAGGGGATCTGGCCGTTATGGGCGCCCCCCAGCTGACCCTTACGGATATGCAGCGCAAGGGCAAAGCTATCAACCTACACCACCTCATGGGCAGCATTATAGTGCCCAGACCGGTCAAGGACACCAAGCCCCACCACACGGGAGCGGATACCCGGCAACAGGCCTCGAGTACCCAGATTGCCAACCATCCCCGTGTGGACCCGGCGCCTACTCCTCGGGCGGGTACCAACCTCCGCCGCCGCCGCCGCCGCCCCCTGCACAGGACCACCCGCCCACCTCCCCAGGCTATGGGGGGTTTCAAGGGCCACCATCATCTCCCAATTATGCAGCGGGAAGCTTCCAAGGATATCCCCCCGCTCCTGGCCCGCCCCTTCCTCTGCAACAGTACGGAGGATATAGCGGCGGAAGCGCATCCTACGGCTATCCTCCCCCTCCCCCTCCTCCTGCTCCGCAACAAGAATATGGAGGATACGGGCAAGGGGGGCATGGGCAACTACAGTATCCAGCGCCCCCCCACCAACCCCCGAGTCACCCCGCAGTCTCGCAGGGCTACTCGGCATATGTATCACCGACTCCACCACCAAAGATTACTGCTGGTGGAGCTGCCGGAGGTCAGCACTACAAACCTCAGCACCATTCGGCTCAACAGCAGCAAGCATATTATGGTCACGAGATGGGATCAACCGGCTACCCAACTAGCGGCTCAACAGCCGTTCAATTTGAGAATACTAACCCCGCCAATCCTCATTCCAAGCCTTCTGCCGGGCTCGGCGGCTCTACAGTTTCTGCACTCGAAACCTTTACCGGTGCACTCACTAGTTCGTTGCATTCGTACGCCCGTACTCTTTTCCCGGCCACAAGTGCTCACAAACCTATCGCCCAGCACGGTGCCCCGGCCGAGAGCGGAGTCCCGGCCCAGCAGACGGAGAACAGGTTTGACTCCTTTGCCCGGGAAAAGACGGGTAACGGAGTGAAGTGGTACGTTGATGGAAAAGACTATATGTATGCTGTAAGCATTGCCATAGAGAATGCCCGTCAGAGCATCTGGATTCTAGACTGTGCGTTCTCGAGTTCACTCGGATCGTTTTTTGTCAGGGATTAACCTAATATTTCACTTCTAGGGTGGTTAAGCCCTGAGCTCTATCTCCGCCGGCCTCCCAAGCTGAATGAACAGTATCGAATTGATGTGATGCTTAAGGCTGCAGCAGAACGCGGGGTTAAGATTAATGTCATCGTGTATAAGGAGGTTACTCAGGCCCTAACGCGTAAGTAGCTAAAACCGATCCTTTTACCATATGTTCCAAGCCTTATTCCCCCAAATCCCCTCCCGAAACCATTATCCATTCTTTCCTCTCTTGCCTCAGACGTTGCCCTCCCTTCGCCTCTGATTGCCTGGAAACTTTAGAAACTAAATACCCCGTTTTGCATACTCGTGAGGCCGGTGGGGTCGTTACAGTTAGTTCACATCACACCAAAACGTCGCTTGAGAAACTTCACCCCAATATCACTGTATTCAGGCATCCCGACCATCTTCCGGATAGGCCCACCATTCAAAATGACATTTGGAATAAGGTGACCACAGGGACCTATCAATTAGGAGATGGATTGAAGGGATTATACGGCATGAAGGATGGTGTGACTATGTATTGGGCACATCATGAGAAGCTATGCCTCGTCGATGGAGAAATTGCATTCATGGGTGGACTAGATTTGTGCTTTGGCCGTTGGGATCTGAACCACCACCCAATCGCTGATGCACACCCTAGTGATCTGAGGGCGATTATCTTCCCAGGCCAGGATTATAACAACTCTAGGTGAGCAATCTTTGATCGATAGTTGATGATCGCACACCAACATGTGTTCTATAAAGGTTTATGGATTTCCACACCGTCGACCATTGGGAACAAAACAAGGTCAAGCGCGAGGAACACTCTAGAATGGGATGGTCTGACGTTGCACTATCCTTAATTGGCCCCTCTGTCAAGGACCTCCAGAGGCATTTCATTGGGCGCTGGAATTTCATATACGATAGTAAATACAAAGTGAGGAAACAAGAGAGGTTTCAGCCGCTCGACGATCGCATACTATACGAGAGAGGGCACTACCGACACAAGATAAGAGACAAGGTTCATCACGTCGGAAAGAAGTTCCTTGAAGGGGACGTTTACGGCTACGATGAACCTCGTGGGGATTATGACGAGGAAAGAGCGTACAGCGAGAGGAGACAAAACGAAGTGGAGGGTGTACGCTGTCAGATTGTCAGAAGTTCGTCTAAATGGAGTCACGGACTCCCCGCAACAGAGGTGAGTCTCGAGTGCTTGTTTTCTGGTGGACCTGCGTCCTAATATATCACAACCTAGCACTCGATTGCGCATGCATATATCGAGATAATTAGCGCAGCAAAGCACTTTATTTACATCGAAAACCAATTCTTCATCACCGCCACAGATGACAAGCAGAGCCCCATCCTCAACAAGATTGGTCGCGCGATTGTCGATCGAATTCTCCGTGCCGATCGAGAGCGCCGAAAGTTCAAAATGATAATCGTCATCCCCGCAATCCCGGCCTTTGCTGGCGATCTCAAAGATGACGGCAGCCTTGGAACCCGAGCAATCATGGAATTCCAATACCGGTCTATCTACAACGACAGAGGCTACTCGATAATGGAGCAAATCGCAAAGGTTGGTGTAGATCCAAAGAAATATATCAGATTCTACAATCTGAGGAGCTATGACCGTATAAACGCCGGCCGTGCAATGGCCGCGGGCGAGGCAAGTTCCGGTGTAAGTTACCCCGCTGCGGCAGAAGCCCACGACCAGCAAGTCGGCGGGACCTACGGAGCATACGGATACGGAGGTACCTATGGCGACGAATACAACAGATACCAGCGATCCGCTCCACGCTCCTCCGTCGGCCCAGAGTGGGACTCGGTCTCCCAATGCTCTATGCTCGGCGACGGCGACATCCGCTCAGCGCCTTGGGACGGTGATGCCCAACAAGAACTCGATGCCTTTGTTTCCGAGGAACTTTATGTGCACTCCAAGCTCCTAATAGCCGACGACAGGATCGTGATCTGCGGGTCCGCAAACCTAAACGATAGGTCCCAACTCGGCGAGCATGACAGTGAGATTGCGATAATAATCGAAGACCCCACGCCCCTTCCATCGCTAATGGACAACAAACCCTACACAGCCTCACACTTCGCCGCAACCCTCCGCCGCCAAATCTTCCGAAAACACCTCGGCTTGATCCCCGCTGCGAACCTCACAACCGTGGACGAGAACATGCACCCGGTCCCCATACCGAATATCTACGACTTTGACTCGCAGGAGGACTCGATAGTGAAGGATCCGCTCTCGGAAACCTTCGAGAACTTTTGGGATTACACCGCGCGCACCAACACCGTTGCTTTCGAAAGGGTATTCCACGCTGTACCCACGGATAAAGTCACGAATTGGAAGGACTACGATGAGTACTGGGGTAAGCACTTTCGTGTCCCGCCCGGTGAGAATCAACAACCAAAGATCAAGTGGGGGCACGTCGTCCGGGATGAGTTCAACCCCGATCCGAGAATTGCCGTTGGTGAGATTAAGAGTGTGCTTGCGACGGTTCGCGGACACCTTGTGGAGATGCCGTTGGGGTTTTTGAGGGAGGAGGATATTGCCAGGGAGGGGTTGGGATGTAAGTTTCTTCTCTCCTATTTTTTGCGATTGAAATGTGCGAGTACTAATGTATACTTGGGGGTTCAGTAAATGCGATTACAGAGAGTCTATATACCTAAGGTGCCTTGCGTTTAAGGGTGGGGGAGGGAGACGGATATGTATGTATTCCCAATTAGTTTTGTTTTTGTTTATCCAACTCACTTTTATAGCACCACCGTTCCTCTGAAAGGGGTATCTTGACCTTGGGGGAGAGAGCGTGATAATCCGTAATGAGTTAGTGCCATGTATGATAGCATATTATATGATATCCTGTCGGGCATAATCCCAATGACCCCATCACCCACCTCCCAACACTTAAAGTACCGCGCCATCTCCATCCCCAAGGTTCTCGAAAAGTCTATCATACTCAAGCATCAACCCCCATCACACCGTGTGATACAAAACCCAGCATCTCTGCCCGCCCTTCCACAAATCCGCACGACACCCCCTCCCACCCCACCCAAACCCTCCTCACTCCCCCCATCCCCAATACTATTGAACCCCGCTCGACTCCAGCCCTCCAATCCCCACACAACCCCCATCCACCCCGCACGATAAGAGCCGTCTATGATACACCCTTGCCATACAAGCCCGGAATACCATATGAAATCGTGGGTTGGAGTGTTGCATGACATGGTTGTTACCATGGACTGATTCTTTAGTATAGTCTCTGGAGATGTAATTCTATGATACTCCACCACCGTTCCCGCTTCTTTTTTTTCTTTCTTCCTTTCCCTCTTTCTCGGCGGCGGCGGCGGGGGGGGGGAGTAGGCTACCCTGTGGTTTATCGTTTATCGTACTTTGTATCGTGGTTGATTGTGCTTAAAGCAAAGATATTTCGGTATGGCGGTGTCCGGGATACGAGTCATGATTATTGAATGGGTTGTGGGTATAAAAGTTCCGAAAGGGGAATCGTTTTGTTAATGGGAGGTAGGAGTTGTAGAGGTTTTACTGTTTTGGATGTATCATAGGTTGTTGTGTTTAGTATTATATTGATGATGGGTGGGTGGGGATGTGAAAAGGGGGGAGGGTGGAAAGGTATTGGGATCGCTGAGAGGTACATATGCTAGAGGACTCCGAGTGAGTGCACTGTTCATCTTCGTTCTTCGATTGTGCCATACTGCTGGACATTTGTGCGGTATGGTCGAGTATACACTGTAGGCATGCAATTTGGGAAAGTCTGAATACGACCGACTGATCCGAAAAAGGGTTCCAAGAATGAGTGAAGAGAGAAAAGATGGAATGAAAAAAAAAAAAAAAATGAAAAAAAAGGAGAGCAAGTAGCCTGCCGATATCATCACAGGAAACTTCCGATTACTGGTGAGAGAGAACGAGAAGAGGGAAATGAATACACTTGAAAAGGATGGGATAAAGCCCAAAATCAGGTACTGTATGAAGCCAGTTTCATGGCCCCATTGTGTCATCACGCCAGTGGGTTCAATGGCTTCCTCCCAACCAAGTTATACCGGAGGGTATAGAACTGCTTCCTGTTGTCCCGGAATGCCTCGCAGACCTGGTCGAAAAACCTGGCTGTATCAGATGGCGCCCATCCGAGGACGCGAGTGAACAGGGCTGTGCCGTAGGACGACACGCCCTCGAGATGCGCGATTTGGGTGTATGTGCCGATTTCCGAAAGCCGTTTCTACCCACATCAGTGTCTACAAGAACTTCAAAATAACCAAAGCATGATAAACAACTCACTTCCTTGGGCCATGTTCCGACCGGGAGTTGGTCAACTCTCTGGCACGCGTTAGCGATGCCGAACCTCAAACTGGAGGGCATTTCAATGCATACCTCTTCAACATCCTGGAATCCAGCGGCTTCCATCTTTGCCTTGAAGTCTTCGACCCCGATCATTGGTCTTCCAGACTTGTTCCCGGCTTCTCGGAGCAATTCGAAAAACTTGGTTACATTTTCTGGACACGGTCCACACTGAGAATCTGGAAACTCACTCGGGTCAGATATCGTACCGCTTCCAAGGCACTGCCCGCCCGACAGCTTGTAATTCTGGTATTGGACACCAGCAATTATTTCCGGGGCGCGGGTATGCTGTCAGTTAGGGATACGCACAGAGTTCCAAGACCCCCTCCTTAACTTCGAGGTATCCGCCGGGCTTGATATGCCTGCTATCGTGTTAAATTCACCCACAGCCGCCAGCATTGTTGACGGCCAAGATTACCGGAACATCCGACAAAAATGCTCATCCCAATTCTTAATTGAGCCCAGCATAAATCGGTTGTGAACCAGGTCAAAGGTGTTTTCAGGGTGAACCCATTCACTTTCAACATCCTAAGGTTCTAGATTAGAAATAGAAGAAAAAAAGAATGAAAAAAAAAACCCCCCGGCCGTTATGCTTAGGGATGTTACATCGACCTCAAATCTGCAATTAGGTGGAACCCATTCAGGCTGTATGGGGGAGAGATCATTCCCAATAACCTACTCTCATTAGCGATCCGAGATCATCCAGCCTGACCGGTAGGTCTTACGAGTGTTGTAGGATAACGGCTATTGTACGAAAAGTCATCAGCCATCGGTTTTGAGAATCTCATTCAGGTCATCTTACTCTGCAGCATCAATGGCCCAGATGCCTACCGTAGTTGTGGACAATCCGTAAGCAAAAGGAGAAAGCCGTAGGAAGAAGGGTGGGCAAGAGACACACCGGTTCCGGTCCCCACATCAAGTATTTTTTGTGGCTTGTCTAGGGGCGCTAGAGTGAGCTCGCCTCCCAGAACCAAGTTCTCGATCTGTAAGGAAAATAGGCTCGTTTAGCGGCGCTCTACTCCGCGACATGTACGCAGGTGTTCGAGTTAATTCCCACATGGTGCCAAATATCCAATCTGCATTGTATCATTGAAGTAAGTTCTGCCCATCCAAATTTTAGAGCGACGGATTGACAACACGCACCTCTCCTGTTCCAGGTTATCATTCGGAAGTACCTGTCAAAAGGCTGTCAACGATGTCAAGATCAAACCTTGGTGGGGCTCAAGAACGAACATAAGATCCCTGAATTCAAAACGAGTCAGATTAACTGTCCATCGCACCCCGTGCAACCAAACACTGCACTCTTACCTCTCGGAAAGAGTGATAACGCCTCCCATTCTCGTATCTAATACGGCGAGCCGGAAAATATCAATTAATACTCTCAATCCCCATCAGCAAACAGGGAGATGGGGGGAAGAACGATAGGAACTCACTCATAATCCAAAATTCCGGAGGAGAGACTACTAACATCGGTCTCTGTAGAGGACCCTGAAGTTGAAGCATCATCACCATCGGGTAGCTGCACACAAGGTCACACTGTCGTCAGTACTCGAGCACAGTAACCCAACTCACACGCCCTTACCATACAACCCCGGGACTAAGTGTCAAGCACGGTACTCACTTCAACCTCAATACCTCCGCGGGGATGATCCCCAGCCAGCATCAAGCGCGGGTTATCGATATTGGAGGATGCTAATCCACTAGCCATCCTGGACCAAATTGTACTAGCGAGTATATGTTCAAGATATAGTTGATATACTCCCCTGCCAAAAGGTTAGTCGCAGAGTGCAAGAGAAGAAGGCGGAGACGTGAAAGGAGACGAGCTTAGCTTAAGAATATGATCGCTTTAAAGGAGATCGACGACGATACCGGCGCGTGGGAAGGATATCATACCTGTCCTTAGGATGGGCCTAGACAGCCTCGCACTACATCGTAGCTCACCGGGACGCTTCATCGCTTAACGCACCAGTTTTCGCGGAGGGTATAAAAGGCAGAATATCATAACTATTACAAGTATCTACTCGAGGACGGGCATGCCATCCACAAGCCCCCATTCCACAACACATTCCTGACCCTGCTTTTCGCCCTCCCAGCTGGTGCCCGACACCACAGACACGCACAAACAAAATACCACCATTCAACCCGGCACACCGAACTTGGAGCCCTACGGGTGTGCCGGAATGACCCTCCTCGCGGGATGAAACGACATGGTTGGCGCCCTAGTATCGTACCTTCACCCAAGCACACCAGCACCATCATACCCCAAAGCCCGCTGCCGAAAAACGCAGGGCCCCCCAAATACCCAGGCGAGCACCACCGTCGAGCCCTGTACCGGCGCTCGAGTGGGAGATACAACGAGAGTCTTGGTTTCATTTGAGATTGGGTATGCTCGGGTACATGGATGTTTCAATCGAAACCTGAGCTCACTTTGATCGCTCACTTTAGGCGTCGCCAGTTTATGTTTTTGTTCATGTTTTGTTTTGGGGCTTCACCGGTCTGCCAGGGATCCTTCCTGCATGAGACGTTTGTACCCTAGAGAGTGCCCGTCATGTGCCTAAAATCAAGCCACGGATTTAACAAACAAGGAAGGAGAGGGTTATCCAGGCCATCGAAGAAGCGTTCATGATTTTACCCAGGCGTATGATACCACAGCGTCACTGAGACACTTTGACAGCAGCTATTCTACCGAGGGCATAGTGCAGCTTTAGTTAGGCTTCGGGTGCCCCACCGGTGGAAGCCTCTCGGCTTCAGATGGCCCCGGGGGCGGTTGCGGAAAGTGCAGGATGGTACCGGTGCTGTACTCGTACTAGTACAAGTAGCTGAGCACAGTACAGTACTGGTAGCCTCGCCTTGTCATAAAATGTGCATCGCTACCCTCAGTACGGGACGGGATTGCACGGTGCTCAAAGCGGTAATGATGGCAGCTGCCCGTGTATTACACGAGTACTGTAGGAGGACGGTGCCGGTGCTTGTATCATATCATACTTGAGCGAGTATGAGCAACGGTTTCCAGGCTCTCAAACCCTATCAACTGGCCAGTTTTTTAACAGCCCGCCTGCTCGATAGGTATGATATACTCCACCGTCCAGGTCCGCCGAAGGGAGGGAGAAACCCTAATAACATCCTCAGCAAAAGCGTCAGTAAGTTACGGCCTAGTGGGTGGGACGGCGACCATCCGAGGCCGTGTCTGGTGCAACCGGCCCGAATGACTAGCTCGGGCGGGGAGGTATCATAACAAATGGAACCCAACATATCCCGAAACCTGCCTAGGAGCCAGGAGGGGAGGGACCAGCTCCAGAACTCGAGTACCGGTACAGTACGGTAGGCGACATGGAATTCCTCTCGGGACAAGGAGGCCATGACCTTGCCATCCCCTCACCCTTGGCGAGGCTAGCCCGCGTCATGACGGTGGGATCGCACTGTCCCATGCCGTACCGCACCGTACCGGATTTATGATGACCCTCTCGCTGTTATTACAGGACCCCCACCGGTGCATCCATGGTAAGACCTTTCTTTCAGTTCCCGTTTGCCTGACCGGGTGTGTTAAATTACAGTCGCACCTCGCTATAACGAATGCCAAGAAAACAGGTTTTCGTGTTCGTTATAGCGAGATTCCATTACAGCGAGTAACCGGGGGAGTGGTAAATATTAGTAAACAACAGTCTAGATTGATGATTTAGAGGGGGATGAGGGAAAAGAGGGGAAAGAGGGGAAACAAGAGATTCTACATAACTCTTTCTCACCTCTATATGAACACGATATTTTCTGATCCAAGACTCCTATATTTTCTTCATTTTTATAAGAAATCTCTAGACAACACCTGTCCGATGCCACCAAAAGTTCGTAAAGGATTGAGTCAAGCTCAAAAGTACAAACTATGTCTCTTATGAGCACGTTATCCTAATATGAAATTAGCGAACTTTGCGGAATTGCCCCAGTGTCTACACAGAGAAGATGGTCGACCACTAGCGATATCGAGTCTTTCAGAGCACTTGAAAGGCTGGAAGGAAAGAGTTAATGAGGTAAAGCCTACCGGTATGTATTAGACTTAATAGCTTTTACTATCTATTTTATTCCTCTTCTTTTTCTTACTCAAGGTACTTGCCAAAATCAGGAGTCTGTTCCACCTCTTTTTCTATAGACAGGCAGCTACTCTGCATTTTGTATGCCAGAATTGCACCTACTTCTCATAACCTCTTCATACTACTCACGCCACTGAATTGAAGTATGACACCTACAAGAGGCAAATTTTTGATTTTGAAGAGTTTATCATGAACTAAAGAAATGTAGTTATTATCTAAGAATTATTCTAACTATTTATAACTAAATAGGATCCAAAGGACAAAAGCAAAAGTCCCGAAAAGCACTATTTCCTATTTTCGAGTTTCTCTAAGCCAAATGGGTTGATGTAGCAGAATATGCAAAGGTTCCAGTCACTGATGATGTCCTTCGTGCCCAGTCAGCCATTATACAAGCAAAACTTACAGATATTGGTTGTGAGGAAGAGTATACAGATTTTATACTGTCTAGTAGCTGGCTGCAAAGGTTCAAAGAACATTGGAGTATTGGAAGACTGAAAAGACATGGCGAGGCTGGTGATGTAGATCCAAAAGTGGTACAAGAAGAAAGAGAAAGGTTGCAGAGAAAGCTTCTATCCTACCGGGTACCGGATATTTGGAATTGTGACGAAAGTGGCTTACAGTTTAATAAGCAACCTGCTTATTCTAATGTAAAGAAAGATGATGGAAAGGTTCTCGCAGGAGTTAAGTTAGATAAAGTTCGGATTACAACATTTTACACTGTCAATGCGGATGGTAGTGAAAAGTTAAAGCTAACGGTCATTGGACAGGCAAAAACTCTTCATGCATTCCGCCGTCACAAAATCAATCCAAACAACCTTCCTATTTCCTATTGATACAATAAAAAAGCATGGATGCTAAGTGGATTATGGTAGGAGTACCTACAAACTCTAAATGATAGTATGCGGATAAAAGGACGCAAAATCATTCTGATTACCAATAATTGTCCAAGTCATCCTCCTCCAGATTCCCCTCCAGAAAATTGCGAAGGACCTATTCCACCTATTCTTACCCATATCACTCTTCACTATTTACCTCCTAACACTACTTCGAAGCTTCAGCCACTTGATCAAGGAATCATAGCTGCATTCAAGGCAGCATATAGAAGGCAATATACTGACTATACGGTTCAATATTTTAATCAACATGGGCTTGTTCTACCCAAGCTTGACATTCTCGCATCAATTTACATAATAGCAGATGCTTGAGAGATGATTCCTGCATCAACTATTAGTAACTGTTGGAAAAAGTTTGGCTTACTTCCTTCGAGTCATTATACCCCTACTGGCAGTCCTGACACACCCGCACCCCCAACAACCCGATCCAATCCTATCCAGCCATCAAGGAACAAGCCATATTATAATAATTTTCTTACCACCACTACAGCAGCAACCTGTAAGGCGTTACAGAAACTCAACCCATCTTTACCCGAGCAAGAAATCCATACTCTTTATAAGAAATTTCTTAACGACAACGATGCCTTTGAGAGTAAATTTGGCAAGAATGATCTCGCTACCCTGCTTGATGCTGAATATCTGGTTGAAACACATGTTAGCCTCAGTCTACTCAAGTGCAGACAACCTGAAGGTGGTACTGATGATGATGATAGTGACGATTTGGGCAACTATTACTTCACAATTCCGCCTTCTACTCTTTTGACCAATTCGGATGTGATTCAACACCTATACAATATATCAAGATACCTATAGTCTTTGCCGGTTAGCTGTCTTCCTACTCCTCCTGGACGTCAAATTACACTTTCTACCATGGTAGAACAAACAACCTATCCCGCATCAGCTATTTCATGGTAAGAACAGCAATTTGTTATTAAATCCCCCGGGTTACATATAATGTATTCTAATTTTATAAAATGTTAGGTATCAGGAATCGCAAAAGAAACAATCAAAGATTGAGCATTTCTTCAAGTGCTTACCCCTGGGTTCACATCATATTCATGATGCTGAATCTGATCCCTATGCACCCGTACGAGCCACCAGTACAGCGAAAGCGAAGGGCAAAGAGAAAGCACTTCCTAGCACAAGCCAAGCTGCTAGCGAGATCCAAGTCTGTGGAAGTGATACCACTAATGAGGAAGGTTATGTGACAGGTGGAAGGAGTTCACATACAGCCCCACATTTATATCCACATCCAGAGGATCCCCAGGACCTGAACCTCTATCCTTCACAGTATGATCATAGTCCAGGATTTAGCCAAACATATGCGAACCTACTTCTTTAGTCAGCCTTGTTTTTCATTAAAGCGGAACCAATTTGTACGTAGACAGGGGGACTACATTCCGAAAACCCATTCGAATTCGTTATATTATATTCCACACTGTTGATTTTGTTATAGTGATAAAGTTTGTATGGTGTATACAAATTCCAAGGCGATTCATTCGTAATAGCGATTCTTCCACTATAAGGGGGTCCATTATAGCGAGGTGCAACTGTATGACAAACCTAAAATGTCTAGGTTTGTGTGACAACGTCACCTAGGGATCTCAGGTCCTAGGATGATCCCAGGATGATCCTTCCACTGTACACGTGTAAGACGCCTGGAGAGTGTTCGCGAAGTCTAATCCCAGTTTGGTTAGACAAAGTGTCCCTGTCCGGATATAGGAACGTGGGTAGCGGCGAGCTGAAACCTCACCATCACCCAAGCAAGGTGCTACTGGTACTCGTACAGTAGAGAGAAGATACTGGCAACACACCTGGTATTCTCCATGCTTGCACCAGCACTCGAGGATGACGCTGTTCTGTATAGTAAGACCAGCACGATACAAGTATCCAGCACAAGGCGATTTATTGAGTCATCAAGGAGGGTCCGTGTTATCCCCTCCTTGAATGGATGCTCGATGACAATACTTGTAGACGGGCACACAGTCCACACGGGTGACTATCATACTCACACAAATAGTACTGAGTACTCGTACTGTACTAGTACGGTATAATGCGCCGCACGATGCCGTCCCACTTCTGCCAAGAGCTACGAGAGCTCACGGAGCGGTACGAGTAACTCTCTTAGCATAGTTAAAGCCGAACACTGTATGGAATGTCCCGCCCCGAGAGCCCTGCCCCAACTCGGCTGCGGGGGCAGCAGCCACGGAAATACAGTACCGTACTGTACAAGTACGGTACTCATGCCTCTTTGGCAGGAATGTCCCTAGCAGCAGATGTTATGCGGGTGCCTGACATCTGCCGAATATTTGTCCTATCAAGGCATTCCAGGAAAAGACGCATGAGTACCGGTATGGTACACCCACGGTAGCATTCCAGTGCCATACGGTACCTGCCCGAATCCGGGTTCTGTTACAGTAAAGTTGCATTGGCCATGCACGTACCGCCCGTCCGCCCTCTTGCGGTGCATGGCAAGGCGGACTGGGATCCACGGCTCTACCGGTACTCTTGTGTAGCCTACGATGCTGTCGGGCACGTAATCGGCTAAGGCATACCGGGAGATAACCACCGAAAGTACTCGTACCGGTACGCAGACCACTTTTCCCATGGTCGCCGGGTGCTACCCCCCGCCCCCCCGAGAGATCTGGCGAAGAAAATAAAAGGACCAGGGGAATATCCTCCCTTGACTAGAAATAAATTACAGTACTAAGGTTTTGAGTTCTTGGGCGCTAAGGTGGACTAAGGGATGAGATGCATACCAAGCCATTCATTTTTCCCATAGCTCTTACCAACAAGAAGCTCCTCCCCCCCCCCAATCAACACCTTACCAGAGTTCAGAGGGGGGGCCGCTCAAAGTGCCAAGTCTTTGCCCACTCATTTCTCGTGGAGCCCAACTCTACCCTCGACCATGAGGTACAGTACACGGCACAAAGCCCAATAGAAACGGATTAAAAAAAAAATTTAAAAAAAGTTTGTGCCCCGCATGACCGTTTTATGCTAGTAATGAATGCGCAGGAACTATGTCTGCTCGTAATCTTCTGACGTTTGCGAACACGGCTGCTATTGCATATGGGCAAAGAACCGGCCAGAGCCTCAAGATTATGGTGGTATGCAATACGGTATGATAGCGGTCCTGTTCGCAAGGGTCAGAAAATTACGAGTACGATACTGTACCGCACTGTATTTTTTGCTTTTCCCCCCAAAGTATCCTTGTCCCCCCACATGGGGTCGGGCTATCTCCGGGAGCTGTTAACGTCTTGGTGTATCATACCGGTGGTTAGTGTTGGAAAGAAGGCCTTCGGTGATCGGGTCCAGGGGGTTGGAAGGGGAGGTTCCTCATTGGCGAATTTGAAGCCCATTCCTGCCCCTCCACCCTAGAGAATACTGGAAATACTCGCAAATCCCATAATATTCGGGGGGCTCTCGCTTATAGTGTCATGTGGTAGTTTAAGTTTCTTTACTTGCTTTTATAAGTCACTTTGTGTGC
This sequence comes from Tuber magnatum, assembly GCA_003182015.1. Classification (NCBI taxonomy): domain Eukaryota; kingdom Fungi; phylum Ascomycota; class Pezizomycetes; order Pezizales; family Tuberaceae; genus Tuber; species Tuber magnatum. The sequence goes on from PYWC01000007.1 coordinate 3,200,433, forward strand.
AGAGGAGATTTATATTTCTGCTTAGAAGAAGATTGTGATAATATTTTGTGTTTTATTTTTCTTATTTGCTGCTGTTTATAGGTTTTGTTTATCTGTTACCCATATCGGATGCACTGAATACAAACTAAGCGATAATGCTGTGTCACTCAAGAGAAGAATATGTGCATGTACTCCTATACTCAAACAAGATAGAATTATCAGAGAGCCTGCTATGACAAATCAACTTTGATGGAAGAGGACTGCTCTAATTAGGAAGTACTAGCAATAACAGCTGTAAGAACTAATTATTCATAAATAATTCCTGTCATATCTGCTACAGGTGCAATAGTAATAATTACTTATACTAAAGTTAATGTAGTAGGTTAATAAATCCAGCTGCATTAATAAGTCTGTAATTGAAGCTCATCACTCCATATATTGTACAAAATCCAATACCTAGCAATAGTATAGGAGGCTTTAGGAGACTCTGGAATCAAGAACTCTGACCAGAGAACCACGCTGAGAGAAGAACTTGGAAAGTGGAGATTGGTTATAACTAAAATAAATATAGATAAAGGTTTTCAGAGTCTCTAGAGTTGTATTAAAAGAAGAAAGGATAAAGCTATTATAGTAGGATGGTCTGTAACTGGTATGGGTACTAGGTTATTGTTTCGTGTAGTATCGCTTGAAATACACAATATTTTATATTTGGTTTCATAGTATTGCTTGATACTGGTATTGTTTTGTATAGTATCTGTAACCTGTACGGGTACTAGGTTGGTTTATGGTTGGTCTTACAGTATCATGTGATACTTGTATTGTTTTGTGTGCTATCGGTTGATACACACCTTGTTTTATGTTCGGTTGCACAGGATCGTTTGATACTCATATAGTTTCGTGTACTATCGATTGATACACATATTGTTTTATGTTTAGTCTCACAGTATCGTTTGATACTGGTATTGTTTCGTGTGCTATCGGTTGATACACAAAATGTTTTTGGATATCGCTCATACTGGAGATAAGTGCTATGCTGTATTTAAAGACCACTGATTCCCGCAGTGGAAACAGCAGACTTCGACAGGCAGTATTCTTAATATACTTGGTTGAATGGTTACTTCTCTGATCTCCTATTACACCGCATTTGAAGACACCTTTAGTAAGCAGCACTCGCTTCTTGTTGATCAAGAAGCCATCTGCTCCTATCGTTCAGCTACGTGACTAAGGCCTGGCCCAAACACATTACATTTTTTGAACCTCAGCAAGTGGTTAAGAAGCCTGCCCCGACCTGGTTTGATCAACCTTTGAAAGTCCAACAAAAAAGAACTTAGCAGTGGGGAGCAGCAGATCCGCAGAAGGTTCGGCTCCACCAACACGACACCATTGAGTTATTAGAAACTTGAAGTAGGAAGCAGGTCCCACGGGAAGGCCTTACCAAAAGAAGGTAACCCAAGAAACTGAAAGGGCCAAAGAGTGATTCCTCAATTGAAGAAGCAGAAAGACAATTAGCTCGAGACTTGGCTAGGCAGACCTTTACCAAATCAATGGACGAGTTAGCAAAGGCAGCAACCAGCCCTCCTGGGCTCTTTCCCCCGAGCCCCAGCAAGGCAAAGGCACCGGCGCAACAACCAAAGAAAGACAGCCTACCTGTTGGCACATCTAAGAAGGAAGACGACGACGAAGAAATATCAGATCACTCAGTAGTAATCAAACCGCCAGGTGAGCCCCCCAGCAACTCTTCAGAAAGCTTGTCAGATGACAGCTCCATCAATGAAGAGTCTGAACACAATTTGTTTGAAGAAGAATCTGCTGCACCGCCCGGCCAACAGGACCAAAAGTCAAACTCCCACTACTGCCCTCGTTCTCGGGTGAAAAGAAAGATCTAAAACCAGAATTATTTGATCAATGGGTAACAACCATGTCTCAATACAATGCCCTGCATGGAGTGGAAAAGACCAAGGAAGGAAGTGGAGTGTACTTTGGAAGTTTCTGTACTGGGAAAGCAGAGGAAGCATACCACCAAGCGATGAACCACTATGAGAGTGGGGAAAGGATCCAAGGAATGACCCTTATAAAATACCTGAGAGATAGATTCCAATCCTTGCGAAAAACACCAGGACCATATAAAAGGTTCAAGGATATCCAGCAAATACGAAACGGGAAAACAGAAAGAATAACCATAGTCGAGACAGGTCTCCTAATGTATTATGGACGATTGCCTACCGCGACGGTATCTTAGTACACACTGTGACAAAGACTGTATGAAGCAATGCATCTCAGACTACGCCAGGAGGTAGAACCCATGGAAGAAGAGGGAGACTGCTTTGACAAGGTAGTCAAATGGGCTGAATGCAAGGACGCTATCCTGTACGAAACAGGAGTTTACCGAACCCACATACCGCAGCAGAAGAACAGTAAAGGATTATCATTGTGGGACAATGCAAGAAAGGGTACACCATTCTGCAAAGATTCGAAAGCGAAGAAAGATAAGAAGCAGAAGTGACGTGATAAAGGCACATGTTTTGAATGCGGGAAAAAGAGGCACTATACAAAAGACTACTATGCCAAAAAGGGAAAAGGAAAAACAGCTAAGCGAGAGGCTAGCATGAACCACATGGAAGGAACAGAATACCATGAAGTGGAAATTAATTCAGTAGAAATGGAAAGCCTCCGAACCGAACCAGCATGAACAACACATGCCCGTGATGCACTAGAAGGAACGATCTACATAGAGGGCCATCCAGCAAAGGTACTATTCGATACAGGAACACTCGGTTGTGACATTATCAGTACTACCTTTATCTCGACCCATGGCATACAAACAGAACCCCTACCCCGACCAACAATAGTCAACATGGCAATGAAAGGTTCCCACTCTTTATGTCACAAGAAATGTGGGTGGACCGTAGGAATCGGGAAAAAGGAATGGACAAAGCAGGAGATGTGGGTAGGAAATTTGGCAAAGTACGACGCCCTGATTGGAATGCCATTCCTGAAAAGACACAATGCCCTTATCAGATGTGGGAACACAGCAGTGGAGTTTCCCGATGACAAACTGCGAGTACTATGCCAACCAACAAGTGTGGAAGTCCAGGCCGCGGTTACAGATGCAACCTCGGCAACACTGTTAGAAGAATACAAGGATGTATTCCCAGACAAGGTCCCTAAAACGCTACCTCCTCTGCATAAGATTAACCTTCACATTTGGCTGGAAAACGCAATAGATCTAAAAATCAACCAACACACTCAATTCCAGAAGCATACAAGGAGAGACTCAAGAACTGGACAAACGAAAAATTGCGAGCTGGAGTGGTTGTATGACAGGAGGTTCCCGGAGCAGCACCCATGTTCATGCAACCCAAGTCGGATGGAAGAATCCGCCCTCTGGTGGACCTAAAAGTAAGAAATAATAAGACGATCGTGGATAGTCCATTGATCCCCAACCAACAGCAGATCCTTAACCTCCTTGGACGAGCAAAATTCAGGAGTAAGATTGACCTGAGCGATGCATACTTCCAAACACGGGTAGACAAGGACAGCATTAAGTTCAACTCATTCAAAACCCTATTCAGAGGATTTGTCAGCAAAGTAATGCTACAAGGAGACATGAGTGCAGTAGCAATATTTATACGAAGAATGGAAGACCTCCTAAGCAAATTCTTACATCACTTTGTATGGGTATACATTGATGGTATTCTCATATTCTCGGATATACTAGAAGAGCATGAGAGTCACATACTGCAGATATGTGACTGACTCAGAAAGGCAAAATTCTATGCAAGCAAAAGGAAGTCAGTACTATTTGCAGAGAGACTAGAAGTACTAGGACACATAGTGGATAGGGAAGGAATCTATGTATTTCTCCAGAAAATATCGTCTATTGCAGGTTGGGAAACGCCCCAAAACAAAAAAGAATTGCAATGCTTTCCAGGAATAGGGAACTATGTGGCCTAATTCCTCCCACATCATGGGACCATGACAGTACTATTAACGGACTTAACTGGGAATGCTGAATTCATATGGACAACTACCTATCAGACCATATTTGAAAAGATAAAAAAGGAATTATTGATCACCATGTCATGTGACCAAAAGATAAAAGAAGCAAGGAACCAATTTGGCTAGTAACGGACGCCTCTGATATGGGGATAGGGGTATGGGTAGGACAAGGACCCACTTAGGAGATGGCTCGACCAGCCACGTTACATAGCAGGAAATTCACCAATGCACAGATGAATTATGGAACCACCGATAAGGAGGCCTTAGCAATAGTGGAAGCGCTTAGTCAGTTCCACAATGTACTAATGGGAAATTGCTTTATAATAGTTACAGACCACCAACCCCTGACACACTTATGAATGGCAAAGAACTCAAGCAGGAAGGAAGTTAGATGGCTCAGTGCCTTAGGAAAGTACGACACAAAGATAGTCCACACACCATGAAGCACGAACCATTTAGCTGATACCCTTTCCCGGATATATGAGGGAGAATCAGACTTAAGTCCACTCTATATCCATGATCATACAAAGGAAGCAAATGACATCTCGGATAAGACAGTTTATGAGCAAGAATTAAATACGATGGAACCCAATGGAGATATCTCCCCTACCTCCTCTTCTTACTCATACACTGAGTACCCTAATGAGGCCCCTGTACCCCCTGATTGCCCCAGCTCGGCAACTGCAGGAAATGATTGGGGTGACTAGTGTACCTTGCGAAGCACGCCACCTGAAGAACTCCAACATAGCACGTTGTATTAGGCGGACTGTTACATGGATTATTGCCCATATCATCAAACCGAGATCAAATTCACAAACAACTATCCTAAACGGTGGAGAAACCCAACCTCTTACCGTCCTGGTGACGGACCAAGCCCCCCGAGTACAGAAATTGACCCAAGCCCTCCGGAGTCCACCGAAATCAATTACTGCGAATGGCAATGAACGAGCGGCAGAAGACCAAATAGCGCTGGGGAAGGGCCATCCACACTTGCCCAGCCAATGCCCAGATCTTATGCAATCCCGGCACTGCTAAACCCGGAAGCCCCGGCTTTCCGAATGCCACGACCAGATAGCCAGCCACCAATTAGACAAGCAGAATGATTAGAAAGCCTCAGCCATGAAATGATAGTTTCAGTGATACCTCCAATGATGACTGAATATCAAGAGGGACTTTATGATGTCTTGGAAGACAGCAAGAAGGATGACCACCCTGAGACAACTGGAGGAAGCAAGATGGAAGACGAGTGCGATATCTTACGAACAAACAATGCAATAGTCAGGATGTTACGAGCAGATATGGTTGCAGCATACCGGAGAGAACCAATATGGAAAAAGCCCAATGAAAGTATGGACTCCACGGGAGATTTATCCGTCTACAAGGTTGCAAATGGAATGCCATATGCAAAACCCAGAGACGGGGAAGACTGCCGGTATATTCCAAAAGGCCCCACATACGGAAATACGACCTTAAGAGAGTACCTTATTAGCGAAATCCACCACAAAGGCCACCACAGTTCTGAATGAAATCTACGGTATGCTACTGAGTACCTATTTTGGCCTAAAATGCGGAAGGACTTCAGAGCGTACGTGGCCCAATGCCACACCTGCCGGATAAACAAAGAACCTGCAAAGTTACCAGAAGGAAAGGCTCAGACAATTGTCCTACCATCAGAAATTTTTGAATTGATACCCATTGACTTTGCGGGACCCTTGAATAACTGATGGGGATACGACATAATCCTAGTTGTGATGGATAGGTTTTCGGGATGCACATGGCTCATACATACAACAAAGCAAGTGATGGTAATAACAACCTGGGAACTTCTACGTAATAAAATGTTTACACCCTATGGCTATCCAACATCTCTAGTAAGCGATGCTGACCCATGATTTGAGTTACATGTGTGGAGACAGCCGTGTGGATCGATAGGCATTGGGCATATCAAGGCGGCATCAGGCTACCATGAAACGGATGGACAAGCCGCAAGGAAAGTTCGAGAATCAAAAACAGCTCTTCCAAATCTAGTCAATGCAAGACCAAACAATTGGTTTGATGCCATACCGGAAATGGCAGCATACCTAAATGCAGGATGGTCAGAAACCCTTGGTATGTCACTATATAAAGGTGTTGTTGGAAAAGACTACCGGCTACTCCCGCTAGCGAATTACAAGAACTCCGCAGTACCGGTCGCTGATGAATTGTTGAACAGACATCAAGCAATCCGGAATATGGCATTTAATGCTACCAAATTAGTGCGATTTAGGAGCACAAGAAGGGCAGCAAAACGGTGCAGACACCATCCACCGATAGGGAAAGGTAACCGGTTATTGGTTTATAGAAGCCCTTTCGCAACAGAATCAGGACGAAGCAAGAAACCACAACTGTGCTGGGGAGGACCGTTCAAGATAATTGAATATAAGGAACATACGCAAAACTACACGGTAGAAATGGATGGCAGAATGTACAGAAACCGCCAAGCGACATTCCACGCAGTTACAGTAAAACGATACCTCTCTAACAAAAATACTGTCTTCCCCAGAAGCAGCCACAGCAAGCCGCCACCGATCACGGTTAATGAAAAATCAGAATGGCAGGTGGAGGTTACATGGGACCACAGGAAGCGCTATGACCACGACCAGTTTCTAGTGAAATGGACAGGATACCCGGAAACAGGAAACAGTGGAAAACCCCTCGAAGGGTTAGAAAATACGATGGTACTGGTAAACCAAGAGTGGGAGGACAACAAACTAGAAGACGAGCTACCCCTACAATAAACCGTATGACAGTGGCATGGAGCCCAACCCTGCTGGAAATACAACACCTGCGCCCAGAAACAGATGAAAAGATACAACACTGATTTTGGTCAGCCGATTTTGAAAGTGATTTTGAAAGCAGCGAAGAGGAAAATTGGATCAGGGAAGAGGAAGCGGCATACCCAACTTGGCTGGCCGAGGCTGAGTCCTGGGAATAACAAGGAAAGAAACACACTATCCAACAGCCTTATGATATCAAACTATGAGCAAGTGCTGGGGAGACCGCGCTATCAGATAACGGGACTGTTGGTGAACCGTGCTATTATCGCTAGGCGATACCTTACATAGCGACTATTCATACCTATTTACAAATGCCTAGAAATAACGACTAAATCAACGGGACAGATGTGGGGTGAAACAATGGCTGATATACTCCGCTTTGGAAGGGGATGTTGCCTGAGCACAGCAAAATGTGAGATGTGAATAGAGAGGAAGAAACCGAAATCAAGTACCACCTACCTTCCCCGCAACACTTAAGGGAGGTCAACACCTAAGCGAGGTCGACACCTAAGTGAGGTCAACACCGAGACATAAATACTACCTGCCATTGCTCAAATTGCTCTGAAAAAAAAGAAAAAAAACTACACTACCAGACCTCGAAACCAAAAGAAAAATCTTTACCCTCTTGCAAATCTTAACCCCTTTACAAACCAAGAAATGTCGTCCTACGAGGAAATAAGCATCAAGGGATAATACATTATTGTTGACAAACTACTGCACAGTGGAACCATTCGACAGAAGCTATACTGGAAAACCTTCTATCTCGACTACTGCGACGATTGCAGACGGATCGATATCGCAACGGAGGATTGGCAGGACAAGATAGTCCGAAATTACACCAACCTACCACACTACAATGAATCAGGCTGCTTTGTGCGCGAAGCACCATGCCAGGAGTGTTTGGAGAAATGGCAGGAAGGGGCGGAATGGATGTTGCAGGACGACACGGGATTGTTGCAGGATAGCAAGGACGAGGAGGATGAGTTTTATGAGGACTTTCAGGAGAATAGTGGGTTTACCGACTATTAGGATTTCATTAGGTTATTTTATTTGGTGAAATTGTTAATTTATTTTGGGAGTGTAACCGGTATGGGTACTAGGTTGTTTTATGTTTGGTCTCACAGTATCGTTTGATACGCATATTGTTTCATGTGCTATCGGTTGCAACACACATTGTTTTATGTTTGGTTTTACAGTATCATTTGATACTTGTATAGTTTCGTGTGCTACCGGTTGATACACACATTGCTTTATATTTGGTCTTACAGTATCATTTGATACTCATATGGTTTCTTGTGCTAGCGGTTGATACACACATTGTTTTAAGTTTGGTCTCACAGTATCATTTGATACTGGCATTGTTTTGTGTACTATTGGTTGATACAGACTTTGTTTTATGTTTGGCTTGACAGTATCATTTCATACTTGTATTGTTTCGTGTGCTATCGGTTGATACATACAATGTTTTTGGATATTGGTCATACCGGAGATAAGCGATATGCTGTATTTAATGACCGCTGATTCCCGTAGTGGAAACTGCACACTTCAACCGACAGTTTTCTTAATATACTTGGTTGAATGGTTACTTCTCTGATCTCCTATTACACCATGCTCGAAGACTCATTTAGTAAGCACGGCTCGTTTCTTGTTGATCAAGAAGTCATCTGCTCCTATCCTACCACTATATGACTAGGCCCTGGACCGAACACATTACAGTATTACTTGACACACACAATGTTTTATATTTGGTTTTATAGTATTGCTTGATACTTGTATTGTTTCGTGTGGTATCACTTGATACGCACAATGTTTTATGTTTGGTTTTACAGTATCATTTGATACTGGTAGTGTTTCATGTGGTATCACTTGATCCATACAAGGTTTTATAATATTGTACATATGGATATAAATGATAAATTGTATTTGAAGACCGCTGATTTCTACGATAGAAATAGCAGGCTTCGACTGACAGTATTGTAAATATACTTAGTTGAATAGTTACTGCTTTGATTTCCTACTACACCTTTTTGAAGCGTCCTTTAGTAAGCAGCCCTTGCTTCTTATTGACTAAGAAGCCATCTGCTCTTGTCATACTGCTACATGATTAGGACCTAGTTTAAACTTGTTACATTTTTTTAACCTCAGCGAGTGATTGGAAATGTATTGTAACGTGTTCGGGCTGGGCCCTAGTCACGTAGCGGTACGATAGGAGCAGATGCCTTCTTCATCAACAAGGAGCCAGCACTGCTTACTAAAGGAGTCCTCGAACAGGGTGTAATAGGAGGTCAAAAGGTAACTATTCAACCAAGTATATTAAGAATACTGTCTGTCGAAGTCTGCTCTTTCCATCGTGGAAATCAGCTCTCTTTGAATACAGCATATCACTTATCCCCCGTATGGGTGATATTGCAAAACTTAGTCTGTATCAACTGATAGTACACCAAATAATACAAGTATCAAACGATACTGTGAAACCAAACATAAAACATTTTGTGTATCAACTGATAGCACACGAAACCATGCAAGTATCAAACGATACTGTGAAACCAACCATAAAATAATCTAGTACACGTACCGGTTACACTCTCAAAATAAAACAACAATTTCACTCAACAAAATAACTTAATGAAATCCTAATAGTCAGTAAACCAGCTATTCTCCTAAAAGTTCCCATAGGACCTATCCTTATCGTCATCGCTATTTTGTAACAATCTCATGTTGTCCTACAATGTCCATTCTGCCACTTGGAGATGTTTCTCCAAACACTCCTTACAGGGTGCTTCATGCACAAAGCAACCTGATTCCTTGTAGTGTACTAAATCAACCCAGTGCCGTACCGTTCAGTCCTCCCAATCCTCCATTTCCATATCGATCCCTTCACAATCGTAGCAGTAATCGATGTGAAATCACTTCCAGGATGCCTCTAGTAGAATGGTTCCACTGTGCAGTAGTTCTCCGATGATGATGTGTCGTCCCTTGATGCTTATTTCTTCGCAGGTCGACATTTCTTCGCTTGTATAATGGCTAAAGGTTTGTAAGAGTAGTGTATCTTGTAAAGGTTTTTCTTTCAGTTTGTAGGTCTGATAGTAAGTCTTTTTCTCTTTGGAGGAGTTTGAGGGATGGTGGGTGGTATTTATGTCTCGGTGTTGACCTTGCTTAGGTGTTAACCTCACTTAGGTGTTGAGGGGAAGGTGGATGGTACTTATGTTTCAGTATTGTCCACGCTTAGGTGTTCCTGGGAAGGTGGGTGGTACTTAATCTCGGTTTCTTCCACCTCCACGTAGATATCACATTTTTCTGTGCTCAGGTAATGTCCACCACTGAAGCGGAACACATCCAATTGTGTTTCTCCCTATATCCGTCCTGTTGATTCTGTTGTCATTTTAAGGCAGTTGTTGCAAATATATATGAATAATCGCTGTGTAAGGTATCATCTAGGCATAATGTCACAGTTTACCAATAGTCCCATTAGCCGATGGCAAAGTCTCCATGGAACTTGCTCATAGTTTGACATCGTAAGGCTATTGGATGGTGCGTTTCTATCATTGTTATTCCCGGTAGTTGGCTTCGGCTAGCTATTCTAGGTATGTGGCTTTGTCTTCCATTACCCAGTTCTTGTCTTCGCTGCTTTCGAATTCGCTTTCAAAATGGGCTGACCAACACCCATCTTGTATCTCTTGATCTGTATTTGGACAGAGGTGCTGGATTTCCGGCCGGGTTGGACTCCACGCCATTGTCACATGGTTTATTGTAGGGGGTAGCTTGTCCTGCGGGTTGTTGTCTTCCCACCATTGGTTTACTAGTTCTATTGCGTTTTCTAATCCTTCCAGGAGTTCCCAGCTATTTTCCGTCCCTGGGTATTCCACCCATTCCACTAGGAATTGGTCATGATCATATCGTTTTCTGTGGTCTTGTATGGGGTCTATTTCCCATTCTGGTTTCTTGTTAACCATGATCGGAGACAGCTCGGCAGGGGATTTTCCGGGAAAGGTGGTATCATCGCTAGGCAGGTATTGTTTTACAGTAGATGTGTGAAATGTCGCTTGTCGGTTTCTGTACATTCTGCCGTCCATTTCTACTGTGTAATTTTGCATATATTCATCATATTCAATTATCCTGAATGGTCCTCACCAGTGTGGTTGCAATTTTTTGCTTCGTCCCAATTCCCTTGCGAAAAGGCTCCCATAATCCAATAACAGGTTAACTTTCCCTATCTGTATATGCTGTCTTCACCGTTTTGCTGCCATTCTCATAGTCCTGAATTGCGCTAGCTTGATCACATTGAATGCTGTGTTCCGGATTGCTTGGTGTCTGTTTAACAATTCGACGGCGGCGGGTACTGCAGAGTTCTTGAAATTGGCTAGGAGAAGTAGCGGGCAGTTTTTCCGCAATACAGCTTTATATAGTGACATACCGCGGGTTTCTGACCATCTTGCGTTTAGGTATGCTGCCATTTCCAGTATGGCATTGAACCAATTGTTCTGTCTTGCATTGACTAGAGTTCGAAGCGCTGTTTTCAATTCTCGAATTTTCCTCTTGACTTGTCCATTCATCTCATGGTGGACTGGTGCCACCTTGATATGCTCAATTCCTAGCGATCAACACTGCTGTCTCCATACATGTGACTCAAATCGTGGGTCCGCATTGCTTACTAGTGATGTTGGGTAACCATGTGGTGTAAGTATTTTGTTGTGCAGTAGTTCCCAGGTTGTTATTGCCGTTACTTCCTCATTCATTGGTATGAGCCATGTAACTCTGGAGAACCTGTCCAAGGCTACCAGGATCATATTGTATTCTCATGGATTGTGGAAGGGTCCTGCAAAGTCAATGGCTATTGACTCGAAAATCTCTGATGGTCGGACAATTGTCTGGGCTTTTCCTTCTGGTAACTTTGTGGGTTCCTTGTTCGTTTGGCAGATGTGGCATTGGGCTACATATGCTCTGAAGTTCTTCCGCATTTCAGGCCAAAATAGGTACTCGGTAGCGTACTGTCAGTTTCATTCAGAACTGTGATGGCCTTTGTTGTGGAGTTCACTACTAATGTACTCTCTTAATGTAGTATTTCCGTATGTGGGACCTTTTGGAATATACAGGCAGCCTTCTCCATATCGGGTTGTTGTATATAGTATTCTATTTGCTATCTTGTAGGAGGACAAATCTTCTTAGGAGTCCATATTTTCATTGACTTTTTTCCATATCAGTTCTCTCCGGTATGCTGCAACCATGTGTGATCGGAATGTCCCAATCATTTCCTTAATTGTCTGTAAGGTGTCCCGCTCATTATCTATTTCGCTTCCTCTTGTCCTTTCAGGTTGGTCATTATCCTGGCCGTCTTGCAAGACCTCATATAGTCCCCGCCGATATTCACTTATCGTTCGGGGTATTACTGAAACTATTGTCTCATTGCTCAGATTTTCTGTCCATTCCGCTTGTCTGATAGGTAGCAGACTGTCTGGTGCTGGCATTGTGAATGCTGATATTGTCTCGTAGGTAAGGCTTTCTATCGGTTCCGCCCGTCTGGTAGGGGGTGGACTGTCTGGTTCTGGCATTTGGCATGCAGGGCCTTCGGGGTCCAGAATTGCCAGGATTGCGTAGGACCTGGGCATTGGCTGAACAAGGGTGGATGGCCCTTCCCCAGCGCTATTTGGTCTACTGCCAATTGTTTATTGCCATTCCCAGTCATCGATCAAAGGGGACTCCGGGGGGCTTGGCTCAGGTTCTGTACTTGAGGGACCTGGTACTTCACTAGGAGGTCATGGGGTTGGCTTGCGTCGTTGTCAGGGATGATCATTTGTAAACTTGTTCTTGGTTTGGTAATATGCGTAACGGTCCACGTAACAGTGTGAGTGGTATAGTTCACTATGTTGGAGTTCTTCGCGTGGCATGCTCCGTAAGGCGCACTTCTCATCTTAATGATTTCCCGCAGTGATTGAGCAGGGGCTTTCCGGGGGTACAGGGGCCTCGTTGGGGTACTCAGTGTATGAGTAAGGAGGGGAAGTAGGGGAGATGTCTCCCTCAGGCTCCCTCGTGTTTGATTCTTGCTTGTAGACTGTGTTATTCGAGGTGTCCCTAGCTTCTTTTGCATGGTCATGGACGTAGATTGGAATCAAGTCTGATCCTTCCTCGTATATCCAGGAAAGGGCATCGGCTAAACAGTTTGTCCTTCCTGGTACGTATACTATCTTTATGTTGTACTTTCCTAAGGCACTGAGCAATCTAACTTGCTTTCTACTTGCCTTCTTTGCAGTTTGTAGATGTATCAGGGGTTGGTGGTCTGTTATTATTGTGAAGGCATTTCCCATTAGTACATTGTGGAACTGGTTAAGCGCTTCCACTATCGTCAAGGCCTCTGTATCAGTGGTTCCATAATTCATCTGTGCTTTGGTGAATTTCCTGCTGTATAATGCCGCTGGTTGAGCCATCTCATATGTGGGTCCCTGTCCTACCCATGCCCCTATTCCCAAGTCCGAGGCATCTATGACTAGCTAAATTGGTTCCTTGCTCCATATGTCTATTGGCCGCATGACTTGGTCATTAACAATTCGCGTTTTTACTATTTCGAATACGGTCTGATGGGCAGTTGTCCATACGGAATCTTCATTCCCTGTTAAATCCGTTCAGGGTGCCATTAGGGTAGCATGGTGTGTGTAGAACTGGGCCATGTAGTTCACTATTCTCAGAAAGCGTGGCAATTTTTTCTTGTTTTGGGGTGTCTCTCAACCTGCAATGGATGATATTTTTGGGGGAGATACATGGATTTCTTCGTTGTCCACTATGTGTCCTAGTACTTCTAGCTTGTCCGCGAATAGTACTGACTTTTCCTTGCTCGCATAGAACTTGGCCTTTCTGAGTGGGTCACACACTTGGCATATGTGTATTTCGTGTTCCTCTGGTGTGTCTGAGAATATGAGAATATCATCAATGTATACCCATACAAAATGATATAGGAATTCGCTTCGGAGGTCTTGCAATATTCGCATAAAGGTTGCTGGTGCGTTCATATCTCCTTGTAGTATTACTTTGCTGACAAATCCTCCAAACGGGGTTATGAATGAATCGAACTTCACACTGTCTTTGTCTACCCGTGTTTGGAAGTAAGCATCGCTTAGGTCCATCTTACTCATGAATTTTGCTCATCCAATGCAGTCAAGGATCTGCTGTTAGTTGGGGATTGACAGACTATCCATGATTGTGTTGTTGTTGTGAATTTTTAAGTCTACTAGGGGGCAGATCCTTCTGTGTGACTTGGGTTGTACAAACATATGTGCTGCTACGGGAACTTCCTGTCGTACCATCACTCCAGCTCGTACTTTCTCGTTAATCCAATTCATGTGTTTGTCCTTGTATGCCTCTGCAACTGAGTATATTGGTTGGTTCTTTAGATCCGCTGGATCTTGCAGCCGAATGTAGTGGTTAATTTTATGCATGGGGGGTAGCGTTTCAGGGACCTTGTCTGGGAACACATCCTTGTATTCCTCCAACAGTGTTTCTGAGGTTGTGTCTGAAACAGTGCCTCGGAACTCCTTGCTTGTTGGTTTGCATAGTACGCGCAGTTTGTTATCGGGAAACTCCACTGCTGTGTCCCCACAACTGATAAGGGCATTGTGTCTTTTTAGACACGGCATTCCAATCAGGGCATCGTATTTTGCTAAGTTTCCTACCAACATCCCCGGATTTGTTGCTTTCTTTTTTCCGATTCCTATGGTCAGCGCACATTTCTTGTGGCTTGAAGAGCGGAATCCTTTTATTGCCATGTTGACTGTTGTTGGTTGAGGCAGGGGTTCCATGGGTATGCCGTGGGTAGAGATAAAGGCAGTGCTGATAATATTCCAGCCGATTGTTTCGGTATCGAATAGTACCTTTCCTGGATGGCCCACTACATCGATTGTTCCTTCCCGTGTGTCACTGGGCCTGGTTGTTAGCACTGGTTGTGTTTGAAGGCTTTCCATTTCCACTGAGTTGATTTCCACTTCGTCATATTCGCTTGGTTCTATATTGTTTGTGCTCGCATTTAGATTAGCTGTCCTTTCTTTTTCCGTTTTGGCATAGCAATCCTTTGCATAGTGCCACTTTTTGCCGTGTTCAAAACATGATCCTTTAGTGTGGTGTTTCTGCTTTTTATCTTTCCTATCCTTTGAACCTTTGCATTTTGGTCATTCTGTCCTTGTGTTATCATGTGATGACGATCCTTTACTGCTCTTCTGCGGTGCATATATGCATTCAATAAACTCCTGTCTCATACAGGATAGCATCCTTTCTTTTAGCTCGTTTGACGATCCAGTCAAAGGAGTCTCCAACCTCTTCCATGGGTTCTAACTCCTGGCGTAGTGTGGGATATATTGCTTCATATAGTCTCTGTGGTAGCATATACTGAGATACTGTTCTGTTGGGCAATTGTCCATGGTACATTAGGCAATCTGTTTCGACCATCGTTATTCTTTGTGTTTTCCCTTTTCAAACTTGTTGGATTTCCTTGAACTTCTTATACAGTTCTTCCATGTTTCGTGAGGACTAAAATCCATCGATTAGGTACCTGATAAGAGTTGTTCATCGTATTTTTTCCTTGCTGTCATAGTGGTTCATTGCTTGGTAGTACGCTTCTTCTGCCTTTTACGTACAGAAACTTCTGTAGTATGCTCTACTTCCTTCCTTTGTCTTGTCCATGTCATGCAGGGTGAGGTATTGACAAGTGGTCATTACCCATCGGTCAAATGCTGCAGGTTTTAGGTCTTCCTTTTCACCCGAGAAGGCGGACAGCAGTGGGAGTTTTACCTTGAGTTATGGGCCAGGCAGCGCGGTAGATTCCCCGGTAGACATATTGTGTTCGGATTGTTCGCTGCTGGAACTGTCGTCTAACGAGCTTTCTGAAGAGTTGCTAGGGTCTTTGTTCAGAGGTTCTGTTACTACCGAGTGATCTGATTCCTTTTCCTTGCCATCTTTCTCCTTTGGAGTGGGGCCAGGTGCGCGGTCTTTCTTTGGTGCTTGTACCAGTACTTTTCCTTGACTGGGGCTAGGGGGAAAGAGCCCAGGAAGGCTTGTTGCTGCTTTTGCTAACTCGTCGGTGGATTTGGTAAAGGTCCGCTTGGCCAAATCTCATGCTAACTGCCTTTCCGCTTGATCAGTTGCGAAGTCACTCTTTAGCCCCTTTGGCTTCTTGAGTTGCCTTCTTTTGGCAAGTGTAACGGGGGCACCCCTAGGAAGATGGATCACAAGGTTGCGACCGCACCAAACAACTTCAAACTTATCGCCAAAAGTTCACACAGATGTAAGAGTAAAGTAGGCGGTAAAACTTAATATCGTTAAGCCCGACGCTTCACTCAATTAAGGTCTCGAGAGGATTGATTGTTGGAGTAGGAGAGTTCTCGCATAGACTTTCAGGTAGTTTTATCTTATGCCAGAAACTCCCCCATCAGTTTACTCCAACTATTCGAGCACACCCTTCTCCGCTAAGGGCGGTCCGACACGTCTCCTGACACCCCCTTCGGGCATGTATGTGTCGACCCGCTCTAGTCGGCGTTCACCATATGTGCATATCGTTTCTGCGGCGCATTTCCATTCTGCCCGCCGGAGTGAAAACCTCTGCGCATCGGGGACTTGCCAGTGGCTAACTGTCAAGACCCCTTGCTGAACTAGACTATCTATGACACCCTTCCCATGCGCGTTGATTTCTTCTTGACGCCGGAAGCTACCGTGAGCGGTTTATCTATCTACTATTTACGAGTCTCGGGCTTCCGGTGTCTTCCGCAGGGTACGGTGGTCCAGGAGTGATCCAATGGGCGCTACCCACGACCACTACCTCGGATACACCTTACCTGCGGTAGGAATCATGCTTTTAGTGTCTCTGCACTTCCCTCTCAGAGCCTATGGCGTTGGGGACATCCTTGGGCGTGGTAGGTGCAAAACGTTCCCAGTCGTCCCGGCACCACCCGGGACTACCTTCGGGACCCCCACGGTTAACTCCCGTTAACTCCGTCAGTTTTGGTCCGTTTTACTCCGAACAACTTGGAGGAGGTACTCCACCTTCCACCCTATGCCCCCTTATATATCCTGCGAACAGCTTACGGTCAACCGGACGGCAGCGACGTATACGGTGTTGCAAGTAGGTCTCCAACGATTCCTCTTTGCTAGACTGCACACAACTACACAACCGTTCGCCCATGACGTCCGGGCCTCAAGGCGGGGCCGGAGGGGTATGATAGGAATACTGTCTCCAATTTCCAGCTTCTTCGGAGCTGCGTAGCTCGCCCAATGTCATCTCCCGGAGTCCCAGATTCCAGTATTATGCATGGCTTCGCGTGACAAACATTCCGGTCAATTTTCCCGAACTCCCTGAGGGACTTCGTATTGAAAGGTAGGGTAACTCAGGACTTTGGGCAGGGTAACCCAAGCCTCATGGCAGGGTAACCTAGTCCTGAGGGTAGGGTAACCTTGTCCGATGTACAAGAAGACTCTCCCCAGTTACCCGGTCTATTCCGTCGTCGGGATAGACACTTCTGACCTTTCTCCAGTTACCCTGCCTAACTGAGTAACTGCCCCTTGAGAGGTCCCTAAGTACGCTGACACCGCTCCCGGGTGTACCCAGGTACCTAGGTACCTGACCAGCCACTTCTGTTCCTGCTCGGAGCCCGGGCCATCGGGTCTCCGTAGGTCAAGTACTTACTTGCCTGCCGGTTCCTACCAGTTCGCCTCCTGGCTACCTGTATGGGTATAGGTTCCGTCTGCCATAGCTCATGTACGTTGGGTCGTTACAGCAAGGCCTTCTCGTGAGACCTGCTTCCCACTTCAAGTCTCTAGTAACTCAGTAGTGTCGTGTTGGTTGAGCCACACCTTCCGTGGTTCTGCCGCTTCCCACGGCTAGCTTCGATATTGGACTTTCGTAGGCTGATCAGGGCTGGTCTGAGCAGGTTTCTAACAACTTGCGGAGCTTAAAAAATGTAATATATTAGGGCCGGGCCCTAGTCACATAGCGGTACGATAGGAGCAGATGGCTTCGTGCTCAACATGCAGCGAGTACTGATTACTAAAGGAGTCTCCAAATGGGTTGTAATAGGACTTCAAAAGGTAACTGTTCAACCAAGTATATTAAGAATACTGTCAGTCGAAGTCTGCTCTTTCCATTGTGTAAATCAGAAGTCTTGAAATACTGCATATCGCTTATCTCCAGTATGAGCAATATTCCAAAACTTTGTATATATCAACTGAAAGCACGGGAAACAATACAAGTATCAACTGATACTGTGAAACGAAAGGTAAAACATTGTGCGTATCAACCAATAGCACGCGAAACAATACAAGTATCAAATGATACTGTGAAACCAACCATAAAATAAGCTAGTACCTGTACCACTTATATGTATGGAGACAAGCCTTGGTCCATGTACTGATGTCTAACCAGAAGCTAGCAATGGGGAGCAGCAGAACCTAGGAGTGTTCAGCTCTACCAGCAAATCACAATTGAGTCATTACTGACTGGAAGTGGGAAGCAAGTATTAAGTGAAGACCTTACCAAAAGAAGGCGACCCAGGAAGCCAAAAGAATGTAAGGGTGACTTCGAAATCAATGAACCAGAAAGACAACTAGTGCAAGACCCAGTAATGCAAACCTTAAGTGAATCGATAGAAGAACCAGTCAAAGTAGCATTAAGCACTCTTGGGACCTTCCTCCCAAGTCCCATCAAAGGAAAAGCACTTGCACTGTGATTATAAGAAGAAAGCCATACAACTATAAGAAGTAGCTATTAAGATACCCGCAAAGACAAGGAAAAATTGGCATCTCCTAGGCCATCAGATGATAGCTCCAGTAGTCAAGAGTCGCAACATAACAGGTCAGATAATAGTACTAGGCTTATGGGTGGCCCACAGACTGGGCAGGCTGGAGTAAAGATCAAGCTTGCACTGCCTACTAAGTTCTCAAGCGAAAAGAGGGAACTTAAGTATGATGGGTTCAATCGATAGGTCAAGACAACCTCCCAGTACCTCTCATTGCAAGGAAGAGATAAGGCAAAGGAAGGAAGTGTAGGCTACTTTGGAAGTTTCTGTATGGGAAAGGCAGAAGAAGCATACCACCAAGCAATGAACCACTAGAGGAGTGCAGAAAAGATGCAAGAATCAACTCTGATACAGTAGGTAAGTGTCACAAACAGTAACAGGGGAGGAAGGTTTCTTACATCATAGAAGACTCGGAACACAATGTTGGGAGAACTTAGTAAGTTTCATCGGCAAGGTAGATTGGTTAGGCTTTCGCACTATGATTCATATTACAGTCATGTGGTCTTGCACAATACATGCTTATGAGTCACTTATATATTGTGATTGCTTGATATATTTTGTAATGTGTTCGGGCTGGGCCCTAGTCATGTAGTGGTATGGTAAGAGCAGATGGCTTCATGATCAACAAGAAGTGAGCACTGCTAACTAAAGGAGTCTTCGAATAGGGTGTAATAGAAGATCAAAAAGTAACCGTTGAACCAAGTATATTAAGAATACTGTCTGTTGAAGTCTCCCGCTTCCATTGTGGAAATCAGCGGTCTTTAAATATGGCATATTGCCTATCTCCCATATAAGCGATATTCCAAAATGTTTTGTGTATCAACTGATAGCACACGAAACAATACCAGTATCAAGCAATATTATGAAATCAAACATAAAACATTGTATGTATCAACCGATAGCACATAATACAATACAAGTATTAAGCGATCCTGTGAAACGAAACATAAAACATTGTGTGCATCAACCGATAGCGCACAAAACAATACAAGTATCAAGTGATACTGTGAAACCAAACATAAGACATTGTGTGTATCAACCGATAGGATATGAAACGATGGAAGTATCAAGCCATACTTGTGAAACCAAATATAAGACATTGTACGTATCAACCGATAGCACACAAAATAATACAAGTATCAAGTGATACTTGTAAAACCCAACACAAACCAACCTAGTACCCGTACCAGTTACATATTTGGACAACTCGGAGGTGTGAGGTTGTGTGATGTAATGACTTTTGCACAGGACTCAATTAGCAACTCATGGGTCTTACACAACTGATGTACTTAGCGCACATGACCATGGTAGGTGACTTCAAGGTATGAGTCACAAGGTTAGGTGTATTGTAGAGAGCGAGTATAAAGGTGTTACTAAGACCCAGGAGGATGAGCTTTTCATGCTATCATCTTTCTATATTCTTACCTATAACTTTATCACTCCACTCTTCGTCTACAGGGTACTGCTGTGTAACCATCACTGTAAGAGAGTTCTAGGATAGGAGCCTTGACTGCTTAGCTATCGGACTCAGAAGAAGAGAAGAAGCCTTGTGTGTTTGAGGCTCAGGTATCATCGCCTAGGTGAAGGAAGCGTGAACTGGTAGGAATTGTTAGAGTTGGTAGCATCACGAAAAATCATGCCCGACGATATAAGAAAACCAGAGGGTAGTATAGGCAATGCTACAATAACAGTAAAACAGATTATGATGACAATGAAATCACCGATTACTGGAAACTTTCAGGATTAGGACAGGAGCTAGAAAGAGCAGCTAGCTCATAAGGAACTGACAGACCACTGAGCCTAGTTACAACAGAAGAAGAACAACAAGAAGAAAGTTTGTCTTCTGGGGAGGAAATAGAAACACGAATATCAGGAACAGGGGTCATTGACATATCAGTTCTGGCAGTGGGAATGAAAACCGAACAACTTACAGCCCTATTAGCGACTCTGCAGACAGGACGACCCAGTGGAGGAAACATGCCGAAGGCTAAAGAATCCGACGTTCTCAGAGGGGAAAGAACAAAATTGTGAGCATTTCCCTCGCAGCTCGAACAATACTTCAAAGTCAAGGGCTACGGAAATGATCAGGATACTACTAAGGTAGCTTACGCTGAATCACTGCTATGCGACACTTTGAGCCAATGGATAACCTCTGATGTTGAAGGTTGCAAAGAACCAGAATGGGAAACATGGGAAAGCTTCAAGGAGGTCTTAAAAGAACAATTCAGAGACACTGATGCAAAACTAGCGGCTGGGAACAAGCTGCAAGTCATGCAACAAGGCTGGAAGGATATGACGGACTTTTGGAATGAATTCTAATATCTAGCCATTGAGGCCGAATACGATAACGAGACACTCTACTGATACTTGCTGCGGGCATGTACCACCCAGCTGCGACAGGCATGGGGCATAGCAGAGACCAAACATATGACAATAGCGGATTTCGCAATATGGGCAATTGAAATGGAGCAATGGTTGGTAATCGTCAGACACATCCTGAATAGAAAAACCCTGATAAAGGAATGTAAAACCCCACCCAGGAACCAGGATCGAACATTCTGACAAACATCTCAAACAACAACATAGTAGGCTGATGCAATGGACCTGGATGTGACTGGGAGAAGGCTAAACCCAAAGCTGTTATGACAAGAATACAAATGAAGAATGAAAGACAGGCTATGCCTAGGGTTCGGAAAGAGTAGCTACAAACTCAGCAACTGCAGCCTACTAAGCGATGGACGAGACGGAACACCATCAGAAAGAATAGGGCCTATTAGGGTGGGAAGGCCAGTACCAGCCACGACCAAGCTACATGAAATGCATTTTGACAACGAGGTTGAAGAGGCGGAAAAAGACAACTGTCCCCAACAATAGGTGGTCGGAGGGACAGAACACTGCCGAAAGCCATCACTCTGGCCAATTACTACACGGTACTAGAAGCAGAATCATTGGAATACAAGGAGATTACATTATGGTCAAGAGACTACAGCACGGAACGGATGAAACAGTCATGATACATGCAATGATTGATTCAGGAGTAACGGAAAACTTTATTGATAAAGGAGTATGCAACAAAAACAGCCTTACCACCTTTATGGCAAAAAGACCATGAGACATACACTGGGTGCCCAGAATAGAAAACGTCATGGAACCGATTACCCGGATAGTATAAATACTGATAGATATCGGTAGCTATAGAGAACTGGCAATCTTTCAGGTGACCAACCTGCAAGGCTATGAGGAAGTTTTAGGAATAGTATGGCTGAAACAACATAGCCTCACAATGGAGTGGGAAAACAACAAAGTCACATTTGGGAATGAATGATCAGCAGCGGAGTGCCTGCACAGGTCACCGCTGGTGTATACCACCCCTGAAGTGCAGGCTTGAGAAGAGAACTTAATCATGAGGTTCGCCCAAGTCGAGACCCCAAAAGGAACTGGTGCCTAAAGAGGCCAGGAGGATCACGAGATCACAGTCAAGAAGTTGACAAACAAGACAAAAGTGCCTACTAAGGGTTCAGCAAGCGTGATAGGAGATGACCTGTATGCGAGTGAACGATAAAAGATACCTGCAAGAGGGCAGATCATGATTGCTACAGGGATAGCCATCAGACCACCATCAGGGACCTATAGGCATATTGTTCTATGCAGTAGTTTTGTAGTCAAATATAGGCTCATAACCAATACGGGGGTAATAGACACTGATTATACTGTTGAAGTAAAGGTAGTTTTGGCAAACCTGCCCAATAAAGAATTCCAAGTGGAAAAAGATGCTAGGATCAGCCAATTAATTATCGAAAAAGTCTTTAAAGAAGAGCTGCAAGAAGTAGGGATGCTTGACGAAACTGTGTGAGGTACAAAACGATTCAGGATTATGGATCAAGAGACAGACCAAGAGGGACAACAAGAAAGGAAAACTGAAATTTGTGAGATAATGGCGCCTGCATTTGGGAAGTTCTACCAACTAGGAGAAAGCATGGGAATTCTTAAGCTACAGTGGGACCAAGACCCGGCCACATGGGCCAAACTCAACATGAGCACAGAATTAGCAATCTAGTGCCAAATGGGCAAGGAAAACAAACCCTAGAACTAGACAATCCCAAAAGAATACCACTGGCATTGAGAACTGTTGCAGGAAGAAGAGGTGCCAGAGGTACCACCACCTCAGAAGGGGGTAGACATGGAAATAAAATTCAAGAAGAATGCCAACGTTCCAATGAAAAAGATCTACCCCCTGGGAGAAAAGGAATTGCAGGAACTAAAGATCTATATTATACAGAACCTTCAAAAGATATGGATTAGGGACTCTTTCGCGCAAGGAGGATAGCCAATTCTATTTATATGAAAAAAGGACAGGAAACTATGACTGTATGTGGATTACTAGGCCCTCAACAAGGTAACAAAAAAAGACCAGTATCTGTTACCATTGATATCCGAGGCCCTAGATCGGCACAGATCTGTAAAGCACTTTACCAAACTCGATATCAAGGAAGCATACCACAATATCAGAATCAAACTGGGGGACGAAGGGAAGACAACATTCGCTACATGGTATAGGACATTTGAGTACCTGATTATGCTGTGCGGGCTGACCAACGTGCCCGTCACCTTTCAGTAATGGATGAACTGCATACTGAGCCGATACCTGGATGTATATTGTATCATCGATTTGGACAATGTCCTCATACATTCTAAAAATATAGAACAACACGGAAAAGACATCTATAATATTATAGAAACATTACGGAAATCAGGAATAAATGTCAAACCAAGCCAATGACGGTTCCATAAACAGGGAGTAGAATATCTTGGCTTCGTCATCTGTAACAGGGGTACCCCTAGGAAGATGGATCCCCAGGTTGCAACCGCACCGAGCAACTTCAAACTTATCGCCAAAAGTTCACACAGATGTAAGAGTAAAGTAAACGGTAAAACTTAATATTGTTAAGCCTGACACTTCACTCAATTAAGGTCTTGAGAGGATTGATTGTTGGAGTAGGAGGGTTCTCGCATAGACTTTCAGGTAGTTTTATCGTATGCCAAAAACTCCCTTATCAGTTTTACTCCAACCGTTCGAGCACACCGTTCTCCACTAAGGGCGGTCCAACACATCTCCTGACACACCCTTTGGGCATGCATGTGTTGACACACTCTGGTCGGCGTTAACCTTATGCGGTTATCGTCTCTGCAGCGCATTTCCATTTTGCCCGCTGGAGTGAAAACTTCTGCGCATCAGCGTCTTGCCAGTGTCTAACAGTCAAGTCGCCGCATGAACTAGACTATCTATGACCCGCTTCCCATGTGCATTGATTTCTACTTGGCCCCGGAAGCTTCCGTGAGCGTTTTATATATCTATTATTTACGGTTCATGGACTTGCGGTGTCTTCCGCAGGACACAGTAGTCTGGGGGTGATCCAATGGGTGCTACCCATGACTACTACCTCGGATGCACCTCACCTGTGGTAGGAATCATGCTTTTGGTGTCTCTGCATGTCCCTTTCAGAGCCTATGGCGTTGGGGACACCTTCGGGCTTGGTAGGTGTAAAACTCTCCTGGTCGCGCCAGTCCCACCCAGGACTACCTTCGGAACCCCCAAGGTTAACACCCTTTAACTCCGTCACTTTTGGTCCACTTTACTCGGAAGAACTTGGAGGAGGTACTCCACCTTCCACCCTATGCCTCCTTATATATCCTGCGAACAGCTTACGGTCGACTGGACGGCAGCAACGTATCCGGTGTTGCAAGCAGGTCTCCAAAGATTCCACTTTGCTAGACTGCACACAACTACGCAACCATTTGCCCAAGACGTCAGAGCCTCAAGGAAGGGCAGGAGGGGTATGATAGGAATAATGTCTCCAATTTACAGCCTCTTCGGAGCTGCATAGGGCGCCCAATCGCATCTCCCGGAACCCCAGATTCCAGTATTGTGCCTGGTTTCCCCTGACAAACATTCCTGTCATTTTTCCCGAACTCCCTGAGGGACTTTGTATTGAAAGGTAGGGTAACCCAGCACCTTGGGCAGGGTAACCTAATCCTGAGGGTAGGGTAAGCTGTTCAGTGGGCAAGATAACTTTTCCCTATTATCCTGTCTATCCCGTCACCGGATATAGACACTTCTGACCTATCTCCGGTTACCCTGCCTAGCTGAGTAACTGCCCCTTCAGAGGTCCCTAAGTATGCTGACACCGCTCCCGGGTGTATCCAGGTACCTAAGTCCCTGACCAGCCAATTCTGTTCATCCTTGGAGCCCTGGCCATCAGGTCTCCGTAGGTCAAGTACTCACCTGCCTGCCGGTTCCTACCAGTTCGCCTGCTGGCTACCTGTATGGGTATAGGTTCCGTCTGCCATAGCTCATGTATGCTGGGTCGTTAAATCATCAACCAAGAAGGCTTTCAAATAGACCCAGTCAAGACCCAGATGATGTGGAAGTGGGAGGCACCAAATACTTGAAGCGACATCTAGTGTTTCATGGGATTCTGCAACTTCTACAGTTACTTTATTGAAGGGTTCAGTCCAACGGCGAAACTGATATACCATCTCCTGAAAAAGGACGTCTAATGGAACTGGGGCGAGGAACAAGACCAAGTGTTCAACAATCTAAGGACCAAAATAACCCTGGCACCCATACTGGTGTTTTTCGACCCCAAAAGAGAAACCTTGATTGAAACTGATGTATTGAAATATGTATGCAGGGGCACACCGTTAGAAAAGTGCGAAGACAGACAATGGCGACAAGTCGTGTACCAGTCGAAAACCATGACACCAGCTGATTACAACTATGATGTGCATGACAAGGAACTACTAGCGATAGTTCAAGCCCTCTAGGAATGGAGATGTTACATGCTGAATACAAACCATAGTACCAAGGGCCAAACAGATTATAAGAACCTGGTACCATTCATGACAACGAAGGTATTCAAGGACTGTTGAAACACATTGGGTAGAGAAGCTAAGCCAGTACGACTTGAAAATTGAATATTGACCAGGGAAGGAGGGAGGGAAACCAGATGCCCTGACAAGGCAGGCAAAGGACTGACCCAAAAGCAACAAAGATGAAGGAATTGCAAGGAGATAGCGGATACTACTCCCTAGGGAAAAACTACACCCAGGCAATAGAAGCACTAGAAATCCAGGATGATATACGGAACACCATCAAGAAGATAAGCAGAAAAGACTAGAAGATTTGACAGATATGACAAGCACAGGGAAAGGAAGATCAGGAAATGAACAATATTACACTCGGGCTATACAGGTGGGATAGCAACCACCTTCAATATGATAACAAGATATGGATACTAGATGACAAGGAACTTGGACTCAATTTGATATAAAGAAACCACGATCTCCCAGTAGCAGGTCATGGGGGAATAGCCAAGACCACTGACCTGGTATACCGCCCATACAATTGGCCAGGAATACGAGAAACAATCAAACAATATGTCAAGAACTGCGACGTTTGTGTATAGAGGAAAGTCATACCACACACACTTTGTGGACTACAAAAATTGAATAAAGTACCCGATAAATCCTGGAAATCCATATCCGTAGACTTCATCACAGACTTACACCCATCAGACGGCCATGATGCCATCCTGATAGAGGTGGATCGTCTGATCAAAATGAGTCATTTTATTGCATACAGAAAAGATATGACGGTACGGCAGTTCACCTTGATCCTTATGCAAGAAATATTTCAACTTCATGACTTGCCAAAGGTTGTGATAACTGGCGCAGGATTGTTGTTCATATCAGAAGTAAGGAAAGAAACAACAGAAAAATTCGGAATCCAAGGAAGACTGAGCATAGTATTCCACCCCCAAACGGATTAACAAACCGAAAGGGTCAATATAATATGGGAGCAATATCTGAGAGCATATGTAAACTATCAGCAGGACAACTGGAATGAACTCCTCCAAATGATGGAGTTCGCCTACAATACTGGAAGACAATAAACAATAAAGAACACGCCATTGTATACAAAATATGGCCAGAATCCAGAACGCAAGGCCATTGATCAGTTGACTAAAAATAAGATAACAAACATAGGGGAGATGGCACCATTTCATGAAGTCCTGCGAACTGAAATGCTTACCGCACAATTATGATAAAAGGAAAATTACGATCAACACTGTAGACTGGATCCAACCCTGTGATCAGGATATATGGTGTGGCTACTACCACAAAACATAGAAACCACGAGACCATTGAAGAAATTTGACTACAAGAAAGTCAGACCATTCAAAGTCTTGGCAAAAGTGAGCAGTTGTGCTTATAAGCTCAACCTCCCACTCCAGATGGCAATACATAACACATTCCAGATCTCACTCCTCAAACTCTACTGTAATAACAAACTAACCTCTCAAGAAACTTTTCCCCCTCTGCCAATTGAGATAGATGCAGAAGACGAATATAAATTCAAAGAAATAATTGATTCTACCAGGCACTATGGTAAACTACAAAACTATGCTAAGTGGACTGGTTATTCCCCGGAACATGATAAGACTTGGTGCCCTGCAAGCAATTTAGAAAATACAGAATTTGCAATCCGTTGCTTCTACTAATGATACCTCCACAAACCTCTGATGGGTCAAAATCGAAATTATACAGACTGAGTCAACACCCATGAGGTCACAGGAGGGATGGGACATCAAGATCGATCTCCCCTGTGATGTCACCCCCACTAGCCCAGGATACGAACAGTGCTCCAAAGCTGAATTGCATGAAAGGCAACGGGAGGTGAAGAAAATGGCAGAACACAACCCACTGCCATGGATGGGCTGCTATGGGGATGAATGCTGGGTGTACCTAAGTGTAACGACCCAGCATACGTGAGCTATGGCAGCCGGAACCTACACCCATACAGGTAGCTCGGAGGCGAACTGGTAGGAACCGGCAGGCAAGTGAGTACTTGACCTACGGAGACCCGATGGCCCGGGCTCCG
>PYWC01000007.1:3238103-3249932 GCA_003182015.1 Tuber magnatum
AACTCTCCTACTCCAACAATCAATCCTCTCGAGACCTTAATTGAGTGAAGCGTCAGGCTTAACGATATTAAGTTTTACCGTCTACTTTACTCTTACATCTGTGCGAACTTTTGGCGATAAGTTTGAAGTTGTTTGGTGCGGTCGCAACCTTGGGATCCATCTTCCTAGGGGTGCCCCCGTTATACTAAGTGATGAAAAAGAATAAGAATAGTTCCTGAGGACCTATGAGACCCATGGGAACAGAACTGAAATTCATGAGATACAGAGGTGGCAAGAGTGTTAGCGGGAGGAGTGCAAGACCTATAAAATGGGAAAAATAGACTGCGATATTATCTCAGAAAAGACGGAAGGGAAAAGCCCGTGAAAAGATGCCACCAAGAGAGGGGGACGCACGGAGGAGTCATGAGGGCATGGTAGGAGGGAGAGGGGAGCGAGGAAAATACGGAAACCCTTGCGGACACAGACAACCTACACCGACAGATTGATAACTTGTGGCGAATGCTGGGTGAAGCTCAAGGAATGCTCACAAACTAACGCACAACCATCAATGCCTGAGAAAAGTTGATTGGAACACAGCAGCGAATGATTCAAGTCACAAACAGGGGCCTCCAAGGACTGTGGGAAAATTGGCAACATAAACGAACGGACTGGGAGTTGTTAGGAAGGGAAGAGAAAGTATAGGGGAGAGTCCGGACACAATGGGCATAGCCTGATGGGACTCAGACTAGAAGGAGAGGGGAGCTAATATCACAAATAGTGACAGGGGAGGAAGGTTTCTTAGTCATGGAAGACTCAGAAGAGAATGTTGGAAGAACTTAGTAAGGCTCACCAGTAAGGCAGATTGGTTAGGCTTTCACACTAGGACTTACATTATGGCCATGGGGTCTCGTACAACTCACGGTTGTGAGTTGCTTGTATGTTGTGATTGGTTGTTATGTTCAGATGACTCATAGTTGCGAGGTTGTTTGACGTAATGACTTTTGCATATGACTCAATTAGTGAGTCCTGGGTCTCATAGATGTGACACACTTAGCGCACATGACTATAGGAGGCGATGAAGAGGTATGAGTCCCAGGATTAGGGTTAGCGTGTAGAGCGAGTATGAAAGGGGTCACTACGACCCAGGAGGATGAGCTCTTCACGCTATCATCTTTGTATCCTGTAACCTATAACTTTGTTACTCTACTCTTTGCCTACGTGGCACCGCTGTGCAACTACTGTGGTGAAGGAGTCATAGGATAGGAGCTTTGGGTACTTGGCTATCCGACTCAGAGGAAGACAAGAAGTCTCGAGTATTTACACCTCCGGTATCATTGTCTGTGTGGAGGAAGCGCTGACCGGTAGGACTGTTTATCGTAAGGGACAGATTTCAGTTCTCGCAAAACACTGAAGAACTTTACAACAAGCTCAATGATATTCAACAAGTTTGGAATAGTAAAATGGAAAGGATAATATTGGTGGCAACAGACCTGTTGATATATTATGGCCAATTGCCCAGTGGGACAGTTTCACAATATACACTATGCGAAAGGTTATATAACACAATGCATCTGAGACTGTGACAGGAGATAGAACCCACGGAGGAGGAGGGACATACCATTGCCAAGATCGTTAAGTGAGCAGAACACAAGGATACTACCCTGTATGAAACAGGAGTTTACTCAATACACACAGCCCAACAGCAAATCAGCAAGGGACATTAGCAAAACAGAATACCATGCATCAGATGCATTGCTGTTGCATCCTGATTGTTAAGAGATAGCTGACTCTAATGGCAAACGAGTCTATACTAAGGCCCGATATGTGATGAGGTGATGACTAGGAAGACTCACTTAATAGGTCAAGTTAGAAGTAAAATTGTAAAAGTGTATCGTAGAACGAATATATTGATAAGGTCTCTTCTGTATCGCTGATGATCTCTGTAAAGCGTGAGAGGTGCCTCGATATTTATATTCTGCATCTGGGTGTTTGTGGCCTGTCTACTCCTCCCAGCCTTTCCCTGTGCGAACTTCGTCGACCCAGAAAACCTTTACCCTGGTTGACTCGGATTTCCTCGAACAGCGGGGAGGGTATACCACTCCTCTCCACGCATTGTTCGCTCCAATTGTAGCCACCCGAACCCCTTCACCATAGTAAGTGGCTACTGGTCCTGTCTCTGCATATGGAGAGATCAGCTCCGACGACAGACTTATCAATGCAGGCGGATTCCTTATCCGCCTTCGTCAACAGGCAGGAAACATGTTCCTGTCTTATCGCTGCAATGGCGGTTAGTCCTCGTTGCGTTCAGGAGTGACCTTTCACATGGTAGGCCTTCATCCAGCTCTCACTTATCACACCTCTGGGTATGGGTGAATGATCGTCTCTTGAGCGTCGTCCGCTCATCAGGCTTAGTCTTTGCATGTGTTGATCTAGGCAACCAAGCAACCAATTTGGTTCGCTTGACCTTGGCAGGGCAGCCGCGAGTCTTCTCCTGAAGACTCAGTGAAAACCCCTCCCTCGGCGAGCTTCGGTGGTGGCGTAAATAAGGGTTTTGTGCCGCTCTTGTATTGGTAGAAATTAACTCATTCCCCAAATACTCCGACGGACCCTGGGATCGGACACGTGACCTTTTGCTAATGATCACATGACATGCCCATTACGCTATGCCAGTCTGTCTCATGTGTAACATGAGCTCCCCTCTCCTAGAGTTTGGACCGAATCTCTATAATCCAATTCTCCATTAATGTACAAATTAAACCCCTTTAAGACCTGGGCAAGGTAGGGTGCAAAACCTTTGCGCGTTTACTTGGCCACCTTGAGGAAAACCTTTCCTTGTCACCCTTCTCCTATATTCGTGGCATCTCTGGGTTCTCCCTGTGAAACCCTTCTACTAACTCTACTGCATGCCCCAAATGTTCCAGCGGTTCCCAGGTGCTTTCATCCTATGAGCACCCCCGCCACTTCACAAAGTACCCAAGTTCATGGATCCTTCTAGTGCATCGCTGGACTCTGCGAGCATATGACACAATCTCTCTCTTCACTATCTTTTCAACCTCCCATTCCAAGTCACCGTCTATCTCTTCTCGCACCCTGCGAGGCTGTTCATGAGCCGGTTGAACTGACGTTTGGCAAGGCTCCAATAACAACACATGGCAGACTGGATGTATTTTCCAACCCTCCCAGATTTCCAGCTTAAATGCTTGGTTGCTGTGTGGCTCCAGTATTTTAAAGGGCCTCTATAGTTTTGGGCTGAGCTTTTTGGAGCGTCGTTTAGTATCAATGTTCTGGGCGTTAAGTGTGACAAAGTTGCCTGTCTGAAAGTTTGGCTGTGGTCTTGCTTTCTTGTCGTGGTGCCTCCTACTTGCTTCTCTGGTTCCCTTTAATGTGGCCATCACCTGTCCATGTATTTCCTTCATCCAGTGAGCATACGTGGTGGCTCCTGGATTTCGATCCTCTCGCTCCTTCACCCACTCGGTTTCCAGGTGGTATCCATACTTCACGTAGAAGGGGGTTAGTACCTGCGCACTCGTAACAGAGTTGTTATAGGCATGTTCTCCTAATAGGAGTGGTTGGTGCCAATCGTTCTGATTGCAGTTGATGAAGCTTCGGAGGTAGCCTTGGATGGCTTGGTTGGTTCTCTCCATTTGCCTGTCTGTTTGAGGATGGTATGCCGTGGACATCTTCTGCTTAATGCCTCTGACTTTGCAGAGGGATTCCCAAAATTCGCCCACCAACTTCGTATCCATGTCCAAGATGGTTTCTGTTAGTAGCCCATGCAGTCTCCATACTTCCCAGAGAAATGTCTAGGCCAGGTCCTTTACTGCTGCATTGTTCTTGAGCTCTATGAAAGGGGCCATTTTGGTAAATTGGTCGACTACCACCATGGTCTGAGTGTTCTCTGCTGACTTTGGTAGTTGCGTCATGAAGTCAGTATAGATGGAGGTCAACACTGCGTAGGGCATTTCCAATGGCCGTAGAAACCGATACTTTGTATGCCGTGGCGCTTTGTTATGTTGACACTCATCACATGACCGTACGTAGTCATTTACCCATCCCATGAGCCCCTTCCTGTAGAAGTCTCTTCTTACGATTTCTACCGCCTTTTCCTGGCCGCAATGCCCAGCGACCTTGGAGTTGCGGCTGCTTTGAGCAATCAGCATTTGTAGGGCCTCGTCCGCTGGGATGACCAGCCATCCTTGGTAGTAGAGGAGGCCATCCGCTAAAGTCCACTGAGTTGGCATTTCCCTTCCCTCATCGTGGAGACTTGCCAATTCCCCTTTTCTCCTCTTCCAGTCTGAGTCTGTTCCTCCTTTTTCCTCCACCTGTCTGAGGAATTGGGCATCAAACCTGCGCGCCATCGCTTTAATAACCACTGCAATGGCTAGCATAGTTTGTTTGGTTGTCAGGGCCTCGTGCTGTCCCTGACCGAACTTGTCGAAGTATTGATTTAGCCCACTTTCTTTTTTTTAACTGACTAGCCGTGGTTTGGGTTTTGACCACACTGGTTCCTGTGCTTCCAAATCCTCCTTGGCCCCTGTCGGTATCATCTAGCCCCATTTCTTCGCGGAGCTCCTTATCATGAATCCTTTCCACTATGAGTTGCGCAACTAGTGCACCCTTCCTCCCGTGGTAGTCCTGGTCCTTCAGGTTGAATGGCAACCGCTTTACCTCTCCCCGGTAGATCCAGTCAATAAATCCTGTCCCGGCACTATCGCCTCTTCCCGCACATAGATCTCATGCCCTGCCGTCTTGCTTGAGCCCCTTATGGGGATCCCAGCTTCTGGGTGTAGTCACATGGCTCGGGTATATTCAGGCTCGGGTGCCTTCTGACCTCAACTAGGTTCCTGTTTTATTCCTACTACTATAACCATAACCTGGCCAAAATGTACGGAGTTTAAGATTGCGAGCTTCTTGCTTTGCGCAGCTCCCCACTCAGCATAGTACTGCGGCCGTCGGCTTAATGCATCCGGTTTTCCGCCACTTGACCCTGGTCGGTACACAATTTTGAAGTTAAAATGTGCTAACTTCTGTACCCACCTTATCTGCCTGGCACTTCAGGCCTTGGTCATGAGGAAGTATTATAGATTCTGATGATCAGTAAATACTGTGATGGGTTCCCTGGTTCCTGGAAGGTGGTGACGCCATTCGTTGAATACTTCGACTATGGTGAGGAACTTTTCATCATGGACATCATAGCCGTATTCCACCGAGTTGAACTTTCGGCAGTGAAACGCGATTGGCCGCAGTCTTTTTTCTATGTACGGTGACAGTAGACATCCCAGGGCAAAGTCACTTGTATCCGTTTCCACGACCACATTTCTGTTGGGATAAAAATGTCCCAGAATAGTCACCGTTACGAACTGTGCTTTCAGGAATGCGAAAGCTTCCTCCCGTTCATTTTCCTAGGCGAATCCCTCGGGGTCCCCTTTCAGTAACTCCATTATGGGTTTACAAGTTCCCAACAAGTTCTTTATGAATCTATGGTAGAAATTTGCAAATGCCATGAAGAGTTGTATGTCCTTTATGGACTCAGGTCGCTTCTATTCCCTTATGGCTTTGACCCTTTGATCACTTATCGTGATCCCGTCTTTCTTTACTATATATCCCAGATATTCCACTGTCTTGGTGTGGAATACTGATTTAGTAATAGACATTGCTAGCCGGTATTTCTTCAACACAGCTAATACTTCCTTGACCAGCTTGACATAGTCTCCCTCAGTCTTGCAGTAGATTAGGACTTTGTCTATGTATACGACCACTCCCAGGTCCAGGAATCTTCTCAGAATGATGTGCATCATGTCTTCAAAGGTAGTGGGTGCGTTGCCTAGCCCAAATGGCATTACCCTATATTTGTAATGACCATACCAACTGCGGAAGGCCGCTTTTCACTCGTCTCCATTCTTAATGCGTATCAGGTGGTACCCATCCTTTAGGTCCAACTTGGTGAAGATACGTGATCAGACTACCCGATCCCTGAGCTCACTCATGAGTGGTAGGGGGTCCTTGTTGGCAATTGTAACCTTGTTGAGCCTGCAGTAATCTACACATAGCCTCAGCTGTCTGTCAGGTTTCGGTACAAACAGTATTGGTGCACCTGTGTGTGACAGCCTTGGAGTTATTTTTCCTTAGCGGAGCATCTTGTGAAGCTGCTCTCGCAGTGCCCTTAGCTCCTTTTCAGACAACAGGTATATGGGCCCCCATGGGGGCTTCTCGCCTTCGACAACCTTGATCACATGATCAATGGTGTTATGATTTGGGAGCCATTCTGCTGCCTGAGGCAGGAATAAATCGGCATACTCCGGTTAGGGTTTGGGCAGAGTTTCCATGACTACTGCCTCTGGGTGCTCTGGGCCTGCTATTTGGCCCACGTATCCTGCTGTAGGGTCCGAGGCCACTGTCTCATCCCACTCAATGCCCATTGTTTCGTCTTCTGGTTCTAGGTGTTGCTTACACTGCTCCACCTGGAACGTACCTCTGCTGGCATTCTCGATGAATGATAAGAGATATTGGCGATGCCACCAACCAAACGGTATTAGCAAGTCATGTATCCCCTGGGTCATGCCTTCACAGGTAATTTCTGAGCAATGTTGGTTGGCCTCAATGTCCAGTATGATAGGGGTCATATAGCTTTTTCCCATATTTTGGGATTGTGCACCGTCAAACCCAGTTATACTAACTGGGGTGTCTCCTTGTATCGTTACTAGGTGCAATTTTTAGACTAGGGTTTCTCGTATAACAAAGATCTGTGAGCCCGAATCTAATAACACGTGAATCGGTACTCGTTCCCCTTGTGTTTTAAGGTGCGCTGTGCCTTGTGGGCACTTGTATCATGTAGGTGTTAGAACTTGAGTTTTCTATCACTTTGGTTCCCCGTAGGGTTACCCTCTCTTCATTTGACAGACATTTTTTGTATCGTAGCTTTCAATAATCTGGGCTGTTTATTATTGTAGCCGCACAATTTGGGCTATTCAGGCCTCCTCAGACAAACCCATATCCTTGTCTGTGCGTCTCCTTTCATGCCTTCTTTCCCTGCAGTGATGATATTTAATCATACCAGTATATGTCACCAGTGCATAGATGAGGAAGCGACTTTTCTCACCCAGCCTTATGTGTTCGACTCATGCCGTCGCATACGATTCAAGAGGAGCACGCTGTCCTTTGCCTTGTCTAACAACCTGCAGCCTACACACTTGCTGTTGTCGGCAGTGCCATCCTGAGACTGGGGCAGCGCCCTCAGGTAGTCGTGTGCTATCCCGACTTACTTCCCGTGCATGACCTCTGGAGGGAAGAGTTGGGGCGCTCTGAGTTGCCTCCTACAACAGTCCCCTCTCCATGCATGCTGGCTTTGAACCTTCTCTACCCAGGGAGGAATATAAACTCTTGCTGTCGCGTATCCAGGTCGGAGGTCATTCTTGATTGCTTTCCCCAGAGATGGGTTAACTTTCTCTGTTATACATACTTTCTTCTACTATTCACACTTATGTCCCTGCCCACGCTCAGAACCCAGTTAGTACGATTCTCTGATAGTCTTGAATCAGCCGTTGCCCTAGGTCGGAACATAGGTCATAGTTTTCATACACGGCTCCCTGTTGCCTGATCTATCCGCCTTCTTGATCCGACAACTCCCAAAGTCTAGGTGCTAGCGGCACATGGGTTTGGTTCACTCCTGGCCACAGGGTGGCATTCTGTACCTCCATGTTTTGGGGCCTAAACTTCGCTGCTTTCCGTTGTCCTATCGTTGCGACAATGGCTCCCTTGCTACAAGCTCCCTACTTGTGGTTGATGAGTCTGCACCGGGTGCAGCTTTTATTTTTCCAGCGTTGGTCCACCAGGTTTTGGGGTGTTTCCTGGTGAGCCTTCTTCCAGTCAGTATGCTCAACCGCTGGAGTCTTGGTCGGTTTGATCTGAGCAAACCTTGCTGACTTGAAAGTCTCAGGTGCTATTTTTCTCTGGATCTTGCTAGGTCGCCCTTCTTCCTTTTCTTGCTGCGGCTCCTTTTCTCTGTCCTCCCATCGTCGTTTCAATGGCTCGGAAGAACTTGACAAGCTGGACGGATGGTCTCGTTGTTGCCTTTCCCTATGGAGGAAAGCCTTCTCCCGGTTGGCGACTGCTAAAAGGTTTTCGAGCCATTTAGCGTCGCTGTCCTATCACTTTTGAGACAGCCGTCTCACAATTGCCTCCAGTAGTCGGTCCTTGACCATTTTCCTCTATGCCTTTTCCTGATGCTTGGCCTTGATGTTCAAGTTCTCCATCTGTAGAAGGTATGTGTTGATGTCGTTATAATACATGATCTTTCCTATCTGTGGCAGAGCTTTCAGGTCCTCATTAATTGGTGCGGATCGCACGATAATCTTATACCGGAACCTTCCTCACGTCGGGAATTCTGGATGAGCAGCTTGCCCTTTGGGCCCTTCCGGGCTCTCCCTCTACCAGTTGCTGAAGGGTGTCATGTCAGCACCCTTCCTCCTTCCCAAGGCATGTAAAATTCTGTCTTTATCCTCCATCCACAGCATGAGATATCTGCTAAAGTAGTCCTGGTACCTGTGTAGCCAGGCCTTTATATCGCGGTAGGTCTTTGCTTCATATACGAATAGAGGGTCGGCGGGTTTCTTTTGATATAAGGCAGTTTGTCGGGCCAATTCCTTGGCCAACTGCATCAGCATCTGGTGTTCCATTTGTTCCTTAGCTGTTCTCGGCCTTCCTGCGGGCAACGCACCCGGCCCGCGGGTTGGTCCTTCCCCGCCACTATCCGACCCATCATCTCCTGCGTCTGGATCTCCTGCTCCTCTGACTACATTGGAGGGGGCCATGGTTCCCTGCTGACCCCTCTGTATGGTCTCTGGCCGGGTGTCTCTTTCCGCTGGCCCCTTCCCTTTGTCTTATTGGGATAGACCTGAACGTCCTCTCCCAGTCTTGCCATCATGGGTCGATCTCCCCTGATGCGATCCTAATGCCGTCTGGACCAGTGTGGTCATTTTCCTCGCTAACTGGGCAAACATCTGGGTCATGTCTTTCTGCATGTCCCGGAGGCCTCTTGGTACCTTTTTCTTGCGGGTCCGTAGTTCTGGAACGAATTGCAGATCCCAGGTCCTCTGACTTCATCATTCGACATCCAGCTCCTTCCTGAGTTTGTCCGAGCCTGTGTAGAGCTCTTGATCTCTATTCACCGATTCTTGCATAGTACATCCCAGGTCCTGGTGCAGCTGTCCGCTTAATACTGCTTGTTGTCCCGATCGCTTGTGCATGCGAGCGAGCACAGCTTCGATCACTCCTTTAAACCTAGTGATCTCGGCCACTACTTCTCCTTCTGGTTTCCTACTCTTATTTTGCCAAAGTGTCAATTCCTCTCCAACTCACTTCTCCCCATTCAGAAGTCACTCTCTCACTTGAGCAAGAGCTTCTGCCGTCTCATTCCCTTCATCTGACAGGGTTCCATATGTGACCATCTGGTCATTCTGTGTTTGAGTAACGCTGCAGTCCAACTGGCTGATCAGTATTCCACTGTATACGGTAAAGACACCCAAGCCAGTTGTGCCGGAGGAAGTTGGGGTCCCAGAGTGTGACCTCTGCCCGGTTCTTCTTTTTGTGACACTTTGGGTCAGGCCCCTGGGTACTGGTAGCCCCGATGGATTGCTGGGTATAGGTGTGGAACCTGGGTGTAGCAGTGAAATGTCACCTCCAGGGAGCGGTGGTGGTAGTGGAAAGGGGCTATCTTGGCCTGGTCCCTATGCGCTGATCAGCCTCTGCTGTCTCTCCATGTCCAACCTGTCAGTGTCGCTAGACTCCTCCGATCCCTCTTCGATCCTTGGTTGTGACAACTTGCCTTTTCTTTCTATAAGAGTGCAGGTTTTGAGGGCCCACTTGATCCTGTGATCAGTGCACCAGAATGGAAGGTTCTTGTCTTCAAAGACTTCGCTTATACCGAAATCAAACTCGAACTCCTATGCCTGTGGGTTTCGTTGGAGGTAGATTTGAGATAAATAGTGCAGGGTGCTAGATAAGCCATCGTCCTGGCTCATTTGAGGAGATCGTGGTGAGCCTCAGTAGAATAGAAGATATCAATATAGTGTCGGGCGGTAGCTGACTCTAAGGACAAACGAGCCTATGCTAAGGCCCGATACGTGATACAGTTATCACTAGGAAGGCTTACTTAATATGTCAAGATACAAGTAAAATTGTAAAAGTGTATCGTAGAATGAATATATTGATATGGTCTCTTCTCCGCCACTGATGATCTCTGTAAAGCGTGGGAGGCTGCTCAATATTTATATTCCGCATCTGGGTGTTCACGGCCTATCTACTACTTCAACCTTTTCCATGTGCGTACTTCGTCGACCCTGGAAACCCTTACCCTGCTGAACTCTGATGTCCTCGAACAGCGGGAAGGGTATCACACCCCTCTCCTCACATTGTTCACTCCAATCATAGTCACCCGACCCCCTTCACCATGGTAAGCAGTTACTGGTCCTATCTCTGCATATGGAGTGATCAGCTCCAACGACAGACTTATCAATAGAGGTGAATTCCTTATCTGCCTGCGTCAACCGGCAGGAAACATGTTCCTGTGTTATCGCCCCAATGGCGGTTAGTCCTTGTTGTGTTCACGCTTGACCTTTCACGCAGTAGGCCTTCATCCAGCTCTACCTCATCATGCCTCTGGGCCTTGGCGAACGATCATCTCTTAGGCATTGTCCCCTCATCAGCCCTGGTCTTTGCACGGATTTATCTCTGCAACCAACTAACCGATTTAGTTGGTTTGACCTTGACCGGGTAGTTGAGAGTCTTCTCCTGAAGACTCAGCGAAAACTGCTTGGTCGGTGACCTTCAGCGGTGGCGTAAATGATGGTTTTGTGCCAGTGTCCTAATGGTAGAAATTAACTCATTCTCCAAATACTCCAACCGACCCTGGGATCGAACACATGACCTTTTGCCAATGATCGTATGACATGCCCATTACGCTATGCCAGTTTATCTTATATGTAATACTGATATATATGGCATCGATTCTGCATCCCCTGTACCCTGTACATTCTGACATCTATTGCATCGCCGCACACACCAGGGCTATCCTGTGCTACCTCACTACACTCCGTTGTATCGTGATATGACGTAGTATCACACCCAGGCCCAGACAACCCTGGAGTAATTTTTCCAGGTACTTTCTCACTCTGACCCCTGCAGCTCCACCTTGTTTCTGGCTCGCGGACTCTCTTTGAATACAGTTACTGGTTCTCTCGGAAGAGTATCTAGTGCAGCCTTGCCACACGCCTTCGAAACCCAACATATCATTGTATCTGATCTACACCCAGCTCACACCCTTGTCATTCCTCGTGGTACATTCATATTCCAGCTCACACAACTCCAGCTTGTTTGTTGCTGCCATCCTGACTTTATATCCTATTACTACTTTCCACAGGAGGGTATCTAACATTGCCTTGTCACACTCATTCGTATCCCAACACGTCCTCACACCAGATCTAAGTCCAGCTTACCCCTGCACTATTCTTCCTTATATCATGTCTCTTCTATCTGTCAAGGCCTTCTGATATAGTCTCAAGTGGCCAGCTTTTGTACTGTAACGACCCAGCATACATGGGCTATGGCAAACGAAACCTATACCCATACAGGTAGTCAGAAGATGAACTGATAGGAAGCGGCAGGCAAGTAAGTACTTGACCTATGGAGACCCGATGGCCTGGGCTCCGAGAATGAACAGAGTTGGCTGGTCAGCGTACTTAGGGACTTATGAAGGGGCAGTTGCTCAGCTAGGCCAAGTAACTGAAGACAGGTCAGAAAGGTCTATCACCGGCGACGGGATAGGCAGGGTAACAGGGAAAAGTTAACTTGTCC